>OVBA01001984.1:0-37967 GCA_900406435.1 Lepidium aucheri
ATCTCTTCATTACCACAAAACTTTGAAAAACAAGCAGAAAATCGATTTGGTGCCAAGAGTGGATCGAAAATCTATTGAAAACCGATTAAAACAAACAAAAAAACCAGACCCTGAACCAAATATGATTTGGAGATGAAGATGGTTCTTAAATGTGAGAGATTTCTCCCTTTTCTTGTGATTAAACCCAGAAACCATCATTTGTATCTCTTCATTATCACAAACAAAAACCAGAAAACTGAGAAAACAAGAAAACGACATGAACAAGGCTGGATTTAAACTTTAAAAACGAAACTAAAACACAAAAAGAGCAGCCAACCTGGCTCTGATACCATGAAGGAATGTGCGGAAATACTAGAAATAAAAGAGAGAAACCGAGTTTGTGTAGGGAGAATAGAGAGAGAGAATTTTAGAGAGAGAGTTAGAGAGAATTGGGCAGAATTTGGCCCCTAAGGGCTTATCATTATTCTGATCCGAATACATGGTTTAAATAGACAATGAGAAAGCNGATCCGAATACATGGTTTAAATAGACAATGAGGAAGCATGAATCTAGTCTTAATACAAGCTAGATACTAAAAAGCACAAAGTATGGTCCAAAAGCAAAAGTAGAAGTTTGAATATGCTTTTGGGACCACATGGTCTTTGTGGATAAGACCAACAAGGAGCCAACGGCTATATCACCATTTGGGCTTCAAAAAGCCTTCTAGTAATCTTCACTTCATGGGCTGAATGATTCTTGGGCTTCCCTCTTTCCTTGTCAAACAAGTCTCGGTCTTATGATGATAAATAGACCGAGAATGTGTTGTACGGCCTGAACCAAATGTATACGGCCTAGGATAGTCTTGGATAGGTGGTCACTTGGTCTCTTGTATAGGGGAAGGTGTGACCAAGTGAGGATACTTTACTAATAGCGGTTTGAACCCGTTTGAATTCATGTCGACTAAGAAATCTTTTGCTTTTTGTATTTTTTTTAAAAATCATCATTTTATCTCAATTTTAATTAATGAAAGGAAAGAGAAATAATTAAAAATAAAATTAAAAATAAAAAGAAATATGAATAATTGAATTTGTTTTTACTTTTTGTCTTATTTTTTGGAAAACAACTTATATTTTGAAACAAAAAAACACTTCTAAAATAATTTATATTATGAAACAGAGGGAATATTCAATTTCTAAGTTGGTGAATCTAAAAATTAATGTTTATTGTTCCACGTTAAAAAATCTTTTTTTCAAATTGTTGAATGTTATCTCTAATATATTGTCTATCCCAATTTGACTCTAGAGAATCGTGTTTATCTTTTAGAGAATTGTGAGAATTACCTGGACGAGATAGCTTAACTGATAACATCTTTCTTACAAGATGAGAGGTACAAAATTCGAATTCAGCAGAGAAGGATCTATTTATATGAGTCTAGGCCCCGCTAATAAGGAGAATACATGTGTTCGGGACTTCACCCAAAGGGTGGTCGGATTCCTGCTTGGAACCCCTTAATTATAAAAAAAAATTGTAAGAATTTGATTATGAATCAGATATTATTTTATATCAAATTGTTGATAAATAAACAGCTCCCAAGTTATAATGCATGAAGGAAAGACAAGTTTGCTTGGAGTATATATATAAGAAAAATGAATGGTATTTTGGAGTGTAAATGAGAAAAATCAATTTGAGGGAAATGATACGTAGAGATTTGTAAACATGAGATGTCGATAATTGAATTATGTGTGTACGGGTCACAATCAAGTACAAATTATGAGAGTGATAACCAAAAAAAAAACAAAACAAAAGGAGACAAAAGAAGAATAAGAGAAGGCATCTAAAATATTTTGGACAGAAGCTGAAAACTGTCACATCACACGTGGATTTTTAAGATATGGTTATGTCTTCTGTCTCGTGATTTGTCAAATCACTCTTCTTCTTTTATTTCTTCATCCCCTCTCATCTATTATCACTTTGAATTCCACTCTTACTTTTAACCTTATTATTAGTAACCAACCAACGCTTACAATGTAGTGTGATTGTGATTAACATTTGTAATCTTAACAACTAATGAGCATGGAGACGTGTCAAAAATATTTTTTTTTTTCAAAAGATCATAACCGACCTATTAGCTGAATTCATATATAATATAGATAATAAAATTCAATCCTAGATATATAAATGTGCTTATCTTTAGTTTTTTTTTTACACTGGTCCCACCTTATGGGCCATAGATCCTACATGAGACTATTTTGTTTCCACTAATACGTTCAGGGAATCGAACTCGAGTACTGAGACTCAGAAGAGGGGTATTTAACCACTTTATCCAACTCATCCTGAGAATCTGCTTTTAGTTAACTTATCACATATCACTAAACTAAACGTCACTTACTACGTGTCAAAAATATTCATAAGACTAAAAAAAGTGACATATAATAATAATATAGAATAAGGCACATATTGGATTACGATGACTTCGCTTTCATCACATGTTAATCACATTATTTTATGGTGTAAATAATGTGTATTGCTATACTATGGGTCCTTAGATCGTGAAATGTATGTAATTTATCCAATAAATTATGTACAGTTACGAACAAAAACGTAAAGGAATTATACATTTCTTATTTTACTATAGTAATTCAAGCATTGTGATAAAAATGAAACAACCTTTTCTGTTTTTTTAAAACATGTAAGTAGTATACTATTTTCCAGATAATTAAATCGATAAAACATGTAAATCTTTCTCAAAATCTTATACAATATCGTCTGTTCAATATATCCGTTTTTTTAATCTAGTATTTGTGATTTTTTTTTTCTGTTTTATCGATATTAACTTTTAGTAAATGTTTTGTAGAATTAAGTATATCAGATTTTTTATAAAGGAAATCAGAATAAATGATGGATTGAAAGGGATTAATGGATTTGTTACCTAATCCTAATGTACATTAGTGGTAATTAACTTCACCAATACATCAAGCCAATGTTTGGGAACTAAATATGCTTGCTAAAGAAAGATAAAAGAATTACTATCAATAGTTTAGGAGCAGTTGAGACCAACACTAATTTAAAAAACCACTAGCATTTAAATATGCTATATAATATTTTACAAAATAAAAAAAAAGGAGACAATTGGGAGACTATTTCTACTTTAGCATTCGTTTTTAAGTGTTTGCTTTGTTGAGGAAGGAAGTGAACATGGTCATGAGAGTGGGGTTTTGGGTCACCAAAACATAACCACTTGAATCATTAAACTCAAAACATTTTTTCTCTTCTTACTATATATAAACACACACATATACATACATATGAGGCAATTACTACTAAGTGAACAAGACTGTTTGACTCTCTTTTTTTCTTGTCATTGAAACAGAAGTTACAATCTATAACTCAAACCCTCTAAATCTTCAACAATATCAGGTAAAGCTATATGAATGAGATTGTTTGTATTCTTTTTTTTCTTCTCTTTAACAAGGTTGTTTCATTCTTAACACTCAAAGTTCTTGTAATTGAAATCTGGTGAAAAATACCATAGAACTAAACTTGGCTAGTAATTGAATGAGATTTTTTTTTTTCAAAATAGGTTTACCTAGATATTAGTGTGGTAAATTAAATACTAAATGCATGTGTTATAAATGATTGAAGATGTGATCTTAGGTAGGGACTCACTAAGATTCCATAGCATATAGGAAATATATAAGATAAAAGGCAAATATTAAACTTAGAGCTAAGAGAAGCAAGTGTTACTAATCACGACTTCTATAACTCCTTTGCTTTCTTTACTCTTCTCTATGTTCTTTTTGCCATTGACCCAATATTTGCCTCTTCTCCTTTAGGTCTATAAACTAATTCAACCATTCTTTTTTGAGTGATTGAAAAATATGAATATTATAATACTATCCAAAGGGATGATTATCTAATTAAACAAATCCAAAACCAACCATATTTGATCAAGACCAAGTCCAAAAACAACTATGAAATTATTGAATACAAATGTATATATCGACCCACCTTTCTATATCATGTCGTTAAAAAGCATAACGCTTAAAAGTCACATGTAAGTACATCAAAACTCATGATGAAGTACTGAATATAATTGGTATTATCACTAATAAAATTCACAAGAGGTTTATCAGAAAAAAAGAAAAGAAAAGAAAAGAAAAGAGATGATGTAAAACTCATGAAATGGGGACTTTGGGTGAGGGAAAGAGAAGACATGTGAAGTGTTCATAGCCAATTTGTGGACCAGCAATGCACATGCTTCTTCTCTTCTTTCTTCAACTTTTTTCATTCTTCTAAGTTTTCTACAATAATAAGATAATGTTTTATGATTATCTATTTTTCAAATAACCATGTTTGTTTTTGGGGAATACTAAATATACTTTATTATATATTATTTTAGATCCACTAGTGATTATAATCATCGAACCATACTTTGCACATTTTTACTAAAATAATTGTCAAAAACTATTTTATATACTATTCTTTATTTGTGGATTTTATTTTTCGTCATAGGTTAAATGTCAACTTCTACTATATTTTTCATTCGAGTTAAATTCCAAAAAATCATATTTACTTTTATAATATTGTTAGAGCTTTAAAAATTAAGTTATAAATTATCTATTATCGATCAAATTGTTGACAAAAATATATTTTGTTTAGTTTACCACAAAGTTTGGGACCAAGATTACAATTTTGTAGTATAATTTCTTTTAACTTTCATTCATCTTATTATTTTGAATAGCCCACAAGCCAAACAAAAATCTAACTATCAATCATAATAAGTTAGAATCCCACACGCTTAGCCAATAGGTGGAGTCTTAAATCGGGCAGCTGCAATATTCATATATTGAAACATATTTGTACGTTTAACTCTTTAAAGATGTCTTTTGGAAAATGCTTTTATCAATTGATTATATAATTTCAGGGAATCACATATCCACACATAATAAATTGAAAATTTTGGTATATAAATAAATCTGTCATTGCAGTTGCCGAAAAAAAATACAAAATATGTGAGATATGTTTTGTATTTGTGGTAAAACTGAAAAATATCTTATGTTCCTTGCAACGAGGTTGATTCCATGTCTAGGTATTCTGATGACTTTTCAAGTCTAATTAGAGTCAAATCAATAAGACCGACACAAGAAACCAAAAATATACTCCATAGAGAGGTGCTTGGATGTTATAAGAACTACAACCAAACAAAAATATGGGCCAAATATATAAAAAAGAAAATTCACCTACAGAAAAAGTTATTATACAACAAATTTTTTGACAATGATACATCAAATTCTCCATTTATTTCACTTTTCTTTTGCCAATTACAAACTCATAACCCCAAACTCCAAATAAACCAAATCATGAAGACCCAAGAGTTGATGTTAAAATAAAAACACTTGGGTTTGTAAGACCATCTGCATTTGGGGTTTTCACCAAGCTTCTCATGATTAAAATAAATCAAAAATAATAATAAAATAAGTTTTGCCAAAAAAGTGAAAATCGATTATCACTAGAGAAATCCTGAGTACTCCTCCATTTTCTCACTCTTAGGACACATGTCTATTCATGAGTGGTTTGAATTACATTGTAACAATTTTATTTTCTCATAATTTAAAAACTATATAAAATCATTTAAATATTTTTATTTTTATTTTTCTATAAATTGTAAAATAAAATTATCTTTCTAACAAGATTCATTATGCTTAAGTTTAAATTATATATTTAGTTATTAAAAATAATTAAGATAAATAATACTAAATTATTTAAAGTTATGAGATTTTTTTTTAAAAGTCTAAAAATATGACAAAAATAAATAATCATAATTCTCTCCTTATAAAAGGCATACGACCAAAACAAAATGAAGGGCATCTTTCACCTCAGTATGATGTATTAAAATTTCAACAAGTTGAAGAAAATGGAAGTGCAAAAGTGGATTTTACATACTATACAGATTTACCTACTAATCTAGGCACCATTCTCAGTAATCGACTAAAACTTCGTGATGCAAGTATACACCAACAATTAAAATTTGATTTGGTTGAGTATATATGGCAAAAGTTTGGGCCAAGAGAAGAGTATAGCTAAATTAGTTTTATAGTTAATCTAGTTTTATATATTATCTATGTTTTGTAATGTTTTAAGTTCTATTTATATGAGTCTATACATTGCAATTTTATTTTGAGCTCTAAAAGATAGTGTATTATTATGATTTTTGGTTATGTTATTGTTTTAAATATTGTTATTATAAATTATATAATTTCATTAAAAATTAATAAAAATAACATTAAATAAAACTTCTCTAATTCAATATAAAATACCTAAAAGGTATTTAAAACCTAAAATTATATAAAACTTTATTAATATTTTAAAATACTTAACATAATATTATAAATAAAAATTAGTATATATATGTATATAAAAATATATGAGTAATCAAAATCCGAATTTGTATATATTTATTAATATTATATTTGTGAAAGACTTGATGAGTTTCTCACCAATGGAGGTCAAAAAGTAGTGTAGGGTTCTCAAACTAAATTCTGTCAAAAAATAATATTATTATATTAATAAGAACCCCAATGAGTATCTCACTATTACAAATGCTCTAAATTTCACAACCAACTAGATTAAGTCATAGATAAGTCAAATGTACATCTCTTTGTAAATGTTTGAATAGAAAAAGACCAGTGAGCCCTATTGATAAAAAAGTAATAATTAATAATAATCAACAAGGATCAAAATAGTATATTATGATTTAATATGTGTTTTATTTTTCTTTTTGGCTGGGTCCAAGATTATCAATCTAAACAAAAATATATTACAGGCAAAATAAAATTCCCACATTTGAAAATTATTTGATATTTTGTAATTTTTTTGCCAATTGGATTGACAAATACTCGATCCATATATATTTTATAGTTTTAAACATACATAAATCATTATTTACCGAATGGTATATCAATTAGGTATGAAATTAGATATCCTATATGCTGAATATCCAGATCTGTATCTAAAATTTTATCCGAAAAATGGATATCCGGCCAAAATAGAATTTTGATATCGGCATATACGAATACAAATATTATGAATTTTGGATCCGGATATCCGTATTTTTTGTTTTTAATACTAAAATACTATTTTATTTTTATTTATTTGAGTTATTTTATTTGTTTTTTATTTAGTCTTTTTGAACATTATTTATTTGTATTTTTTGAAAGAAGATAATATATTTTTAAACGTTTTTTAATAAAAAAAGTTTTTTTTGGTACAAAAATTGAATACAAATATGACTATAGATATCCCCGAATATCTATATTTTTAAACATATATATTTTTTTTGGATATTCATATTTTGAATGCGGATACAGATATTAAAATGGTAGATACAGATACAGATATCTATAAAAAGTCCGGTTTTCTGTATCCGTTTTTTTTTGTAAGCCGGCACATTAGCCAAGTTCTTACATAATGCAAGCAGCATGACTTGATCCTGGGATGTGCAAGTGCACTTACTATTTAGTGGACTTACTCCTGCCACGTGACTAAAAGTCACTTACTCCATATCCGTTATATACCTAATTTCAATATATTATTACAAATAGATATTAAAAATTCTACATATAGAGCTAAAAAATTAGAAAATCATTTGCAAAAGATAAAATATTATATATATAGCCAGATAAATTTCTCACATACTAAATATGCTCGAATTAATTAGATAGAAAAACCTTTCAACTATAGAATCAATTTTCTTCCAAAGTTAAAAATCTATACATAATAGAAACTCCAAGCAAATCTAGAATAATTAAATTCTAGTTGTTTTCTTACAAAAAAAATCTAATTTTCTTCCAAAAAAGAATATTAATATTTTAAAAATTAAATGCAATAATAATGAAAAAATAAAAGAAACTAAAATGAAGAAGAATGCAAAAGAGTATAAATAATAATGATGAAAGGTCCTACCTTTATGCAGAAACCATCCGTGTGCCCACTCTCTTCTCTCCATTAATACTCTCTCTCTCTCTCTCTGCCTCATCATCTCTCATCTTCTTCAATGGACATCTCCTTCACCACCCTCCTCCTCTCCTCCATCGCCGCCGCTTTCTTCCTCCTCTTCCTCCGCCGTACACGTTACCGTCGTATGGGTTTACCACCGGGAAGTCTCGGACTTCCTCTAATAGGTGAAACTTTGCAACTCATCGGAGCTTACAAAACAGAGAATCCTGAACCTTTCATTGATGAAAGAGTGGCTCGGTACGGTTCGGTTTTCATGACTCATTTATTTGGTGAACCGACGGTTTTCTCAACTGACCCGGAAACAAACCGGTTTGTTCTTCAAAATGAAGGGAAGCTATTTGAGTGTTCTTATCCAGCTTCTATTTGTAATCTTTTGGGGAAACATTCTTTGGTTCTTATGAAAGGTTCTCTTCATAAACGTATGCACTCACTTACTATGAGTTTTGCTAATTCTTCGGTTATCAAAGATCATCTTATGCTTGATATTGACCGGTTAGTCCGGTTTAATCTTGATTCTTGGTCTTCTCGTGTTCTCCTCATGGAAGAAGCCAAAAAGGTAACTTTATAATAACCCTGATTTCTTTTTATCTACAAGGTCTAATC
The DNA here is from genome assembly GCA_900406435.1 of Lepidium aucheri. NCBI lineage: Eukaryota > Viridiplantae > Streptophyta > Magnoliopsida > Brassicales > Brassicaceae > Lepidium > Lepidium aucheri. The sequence continues at coordinate 8,599 of OVBA01001984.1, forward strand.
CATAGCTCAAATCTTATATATCATATACAATATTTTCGAGGTTACGCGATTCTCTGAATTCAAACTCTAGTTAAACGTTATGCAATATCATTCAAGATTATACCATTCTCTAGATTCGAACTCTAGTTAAACGTTATACAATATCATTCAATATTATACGATTTTCTGAATTCGAACTCTGGTTAAATAACTTTTTTTTAATATAGAAAAATGAAATAACTAGACCGAGTTTGTGACTCAGTGGGTTAAAACGAGTCACAGCATGCATAGATGATGTTATGATGTTATTGATGATTTGATGATGATTGATGCAGATAACGTTTGAGCTAACAGTGAAGCAATTGATGAGCTTTGATCCAGGAGAATGGAGTGAGAGTTTAAGAAAAGAGTATCTTCTTGTCATTGAAGGCTTCTTCTCTATTCCTCTTCCACTCTTCTCCACCACTTACCACAAAGCCATCACTGTATATATTTCATTAATTTTCTCTTATTTTTATAATATTATTCACTAATTTTTATATATAATATTCTGATATAGTTATGTGTTTATGTATAGGCTCGTCGGAAGGTGGCGGAGGCGTTGACGGTGGTGGTGATGAAGAGGAGGAAGGAGGAGGAAAACGGAGGTGAGAGAAAAAAGGATATGCTTGCGGCGTTGCTTGCGGCGGAGGAAGGATTTTCCGATGAAGAGATTGTTGATTTTATGGTTGCTATACTCGTCGCTGGTTATGAAACAACCTCAACTATCATGACTCTCGCCGTTAAATTTCTCACTGAGACTCCTTTAGCTCTTGCTCAACTTAAGGTATTTTTACTATTTTTTAAGTCTACAATAATCTTTATCGATAAAACCCGATCTATATTTATAACCCAAACCTTTAAATTTTATTTATGGATTATACTTTATTTTAAAGTTTGAATTCCGATGGAGAAACCTACAAAAACTTTTAAATCTTATTAATTCGATAAAATTCGATCCATAATTATAATATAAACTTTTAAATTCATTTTTCTTTGTTAATATTAGATCGACAAAGCTCGATCCATAGCATAAAATCTATCCTAAAATTCTTTTTTTAAGCTACAATGAAAAAAACTATAGAAAGAGACGTTAACCACCTTTTTAATATCTCTAACTTACATAATTTTTAATTCATTTGAAGAAAAGAAACTTTTGGAAAAAATTCCATTTTTTTGTCAACGGCAATATCAATATGAGTACGAAAGTTGGTTCATTAGCCAAATTCTTATATAAATTTTGTAGGCGATAAGATTTGATCCGTGATGTATATGCATCTGTGTTTAATAAATTTACCACCAACCACTAGAATAAATGCCACTACAAGAAAAAATTCGATTTTGATTGACTTTAAAAAAATTTGAAAACAAATAAGACGAATTATAATTGAACACGCCACGTAAGAATGAAAATTAAGGTGTTTTGTGGTTGGTTTGATTGCAAATCATCGAAATTAGTGTTTTGTTGAAAGATTTATTAATTACTTTTTATAGATACGATTTATTTCAGTGTTTACTCCATTGCATGCAAACTAAAATTTTTAGGACCACAAACGCATGTTTCATTTGCTTTTTTTTTTATATTTGGGTTTGGTTTCTATGTTTAAGAAACTCAAAATGATTAGAGCAACAAAAAGAAATTTATTAGAACTGGTTGATATGTTGTTGTCAATTACTTTAAATTTATCATTTATGTAGTTTACGTTTTTAAGCTTAATTTTTTTTTTTAAAGATAAGATATAGGAAGAAGTAGTTGGGAAATAAATAAATAAAATTAAAGGTCAGAGACTACAAAATGGAAGCATAATGATATGTACATGTTGGCCTCTTAATTCTCTCCATCATTTATACTTCACACGTCTGTCTTTATTTTCTTTTTTTTTTTTTGCAATTATAAAATTGTATTTTTTATATATATTAATATTCATTATTATTCCAATTTTTTATTTAAAAAAGCTGAAAATGACACATAGACACACGCATGACTTCTGAAAAACAGCTTACGTTATCTCTCTGGTTGTTGTTGTCTTCCATGAAACTACTAAACTAGTTAGTTTACAGTTCAATCTATGAGTCGGTTCGTACTATTTATTGATTATATACATAATATATGAAATAATTATGATTTTTTTTTGGTTTTGTTTTTGGGTTAGTTTTGAATATAGTCTTTAATCTTCGTTGATTAATGATTAGGTATTAACATATAGTAGAATACGCGACATTAGCCGGGTAAGACGAAACTATTTATTGTATATACTTTTTGTTTTTAAAAAATAGATGTTCTGAAAAAAATGTTTTACCAAATAATTTTTTAAATTAAATATGTTATATACTTTTTAGTTTTTTACTTTTTTTTATTTTTTCTTGTTATTTCACAACTTTAAATTTGGGAAATTTTTTCGAAACGTCTATTAATTTAATTTAAAATGTAAGGAGTATTGAACTCGTGTTAAAACTAATTCTAAGTATAGTAATAAGTGCAATTGGTTTTTAGTTTAATGATAGGTGATAAGTTCACTAAAAGTATGTCTATTTGTATATTTAGATATCGAGTTTCTACACCTATATATATTATAAGAATTTGATTAATAGGACGATTATTTCTAACTCAATATTAATAAAAAATAAAATTTAATAATAATTAATTAGTCTGTTTGAACTTTGAAGGTGAAAACTGAAAAGTGTAAAAAGGAAAAGGTAGAAATTAGGGTAAAAGTCAAAGCAGTCATTCTCGAAGCTAGACAACATCATCACTTGTGTTTTTATTGTAATAAAAAGAGTTACAGTCTCACAGATTGACTAGTTTGTCTCCTGAACTGCATGCATAATCACACTTTCACCAAACCTCTATCTTCTCTTTTTTTTGCCAACAACTTCATCATATTTTGTCCAAATATTCCCAATAAATTTCTCTTTACATTAAAGATTAATCATATTATATATGTATGTGTTACGTGCAACCGACAAAGCTCCTAACAATTTAATTGGCTCTTAAATACTTTATATTATGTTGTGACGTGACTAGTTTTGTTTTGAGGATTTACTTTAGTTTAGTCATCAGTGCGTTGTTGCTTATTCCGAATATAACCAACCGGTTTAATAACGGTTTACCTAATTAATCTCTGGTTTAAAAACCATGTTTCTTTGTATTGTTGGTTGATTTGGTACTCTTGCTTGCTTGGTTGTAACAGGAAGAGCATGAAAATATTAGGGCAAGGAAAAGTGATTCAGAAAGTCTTGAATGGAGTGATTACAAGTCAATGCCATTCACACAATGTGTAAGTGTATAATTAAAAAAGCTTTTAGAGTTTTCTTAATGGTAGAAGTTCGGATTTTTGACCTATAGTCTTCTCTGATATTCGGGATCAGCCGTTGTTAATATCATGTTTAAGGCATAAATCACTTCTGAAAAAAAGATTTGAACTTATGACCTCTTTGTTAGAGAAAGCCACTGGAACAAGAGCCACTTGACAGGGTCGACCCAATATAAATCTTTGCCTAAATCAAAACAAAAGTTTGACACTCCATGACCCATGTTGTAATAAACAGTTTTAATAAAAATTACAAAATAATGCATTGATGGACATACATTCCACACTGAAAGATATTCATAACCACTACACTATATAAACATTAATGAATTTTGATGTCCTTAAATTGATAATATATTTTGGCGCCTAAACCACAAGCTTTATCAGTTTTAGGTCAGGGCCGCTAGTACACTTGATAAAGCTATTAGTCTTTGTGTTATTAACTTTTCTCATTTTGTAACAGGTGGTTAATGAGACGTTACGTGTGGCTAACATTATCGGTGGTGTTTTCAGACGAGCAACGACAGATGTTGAGATCAAAGGTAAAAGAATCCAACTTGTTAAAACTAGAAGATTGAGTGAATCAAAAGTTCTCACAAATTGAAAATTGGATATAAACTTGTAGGTTATAAAATTCCAAAAGGTTGGAAGGTTTTTTCATCGTTTAGAGCTGTTCATTTAGACCAAGACCATTTCAAAGATGCTCGTACTTTCAACCCTTGGAGGTGGCAGGTTTGGATTTTGAAGTCCTTTCATGTGGTTTTGAGTCTATCTTCTCTGCATTATCGATTTTGAGTTATTGAAAACGATGCAATTTTGATGAACAGAACAAGTCTGTAACAACAAGCCCTTCTAATGTGTTTACACCGTTTGGTGGAGGACCAAGGCTATGTCCTGGTTACGAGCTGGCTAGGGTTGCACTCTCTGTTTTCCTTCACCGCCTAGTGACCGGCTTCAGGTATACCTTCATTCATATACACAACAATAACCCTTTTTTCCAATTGATCGACAAGACCGATCTATAACCAAAGTCTACTCCCTAAAACCCCTATTTAATCTTCAACCTGTGGTGGGAAAAAGTCGAACCATGATTTAAACCAGCAGACTGAGAAAAGCTCGACAACCTGATCAAACTAATTCGGTTTTGTATTTTTTGTTATGTCTGAGCAGTTGGGTTCCTGCAGAGCAAGACAAGTTGGTTTTCTTTCCAACAACGAGAACACAGAAACGTTACCCAATCATTGTGAAGCGTCGTAATGGTGGCTTATCAGCTACTTGAAGAAGAAGAGACCAGAAGATTTTATTTATAGAACAACAGCAATTTTCTTGATTAACTTCTTTTTGTTCCTTTTGGTTCTAGATTTGGACAATATATTTGCCATTACTTTATAAAGCTTTGGCTGCTGTATATATATATATATCAAACTTTTGGTTACCTTATGTTTGCATACATCTCTTCTGCTTCAATGGTATCAATATAAAGTAGCTTGAGCAATCAACTTATCTGTAGCTTGATTAAGACTAGCAAGAACAATGAGATCTTTAGAAAAGCATTGTCAAAATGAATACCTTTACATACTACTCTTAATAAGTTCCAAAACCCCAATACAATAAAAAGTTTAAACTACACCATACCATTTTTTAGTCAATACAATGTCTTTGTGAGGGGAAGATGTGTATTGTTCAACTCTCTTGCGACTTCAGTGCTGATTCTACGATCTTGACCTTTTTGGAGTTATCGCTGTTCATGAGGGATAGTTTGGAGAGTGTGGATTGAAGTTGTGACATTTCTGTATCTTGAATGTAGTTTTTCTTTGAGTATTGCTTTTTCTGAGTACCTGCAACGACTCTGCTCTTAGGAGGTTTTTGACCCGACTTTCTTACTCGTGCTCTCAGTGTTTCAATGGATGACTGAAGTGCATCTACTTCAACTCCAGCGAATTGATCTGCAGTTTCGCATTTGAACAAAAAAAGAAAGAGATGAGATGGATTCGGTATATCTCTAGAGGACGGCATTGTATGAGATTTATTTGACTTACCGAGCTCTGACTTGAAATCTCGTTCTGCTCTCGTCAGAGGTTTCTTGTGTGTACTAGGCAAGCTACGGAGACGTTGCAAGCGTTGCTCAAGAGATTCATGCATTTGAATTGCTTTGTCAATCCTTTTCCCCAGCAAGGATTGGTTATTCTCGAGTTTAGACATTTTCTCATTTGCCTCTGCAAGCCGCTGGTGTTGGTCATCGACTATTCTCTTCACGTTAGGAGCATGATGTTGCAACTCGAAGAAGACCTGCCAAAGTAACGACAAGATTTCATTCATTATTCATCATGAAAAAAGGAGTAAAAATCTGGCTGACGTTATTGAGTTGGGGTTTATATGACTTCTTTTCCACCTTGTGTGCATATTCGACGTAGTTTTCATGGAAAAGCTTGACATAGTGATGCAAAATTGATCGGCCTTCTATGGAATTGGCTGGAGTTGAACGCTGGTTAGGTAACGCATGAGGAGCAATTCTTACTTTAGGACCAGCAAGGAGGTCCTTGCTTATGATGCACGGGGAATCTTGCTCTTTCTCTATTGCGCTGGAGGACTCTGTCTTATCTGTACTGACATGAATTGGAAGCAAAAGATCCCAAGTTTTCATCTCTGCCACAATGCATTCTCCCGAGGATAAGACTGAAATGATCCATGCATACCCAAACGAATCTGACAAAGGTACAAATCCCAACAGAGAACATGCAGCGGATTCTTCTTGGCATGTACTTAGCACAGTGTGAACAGATGGCGTTTTGAGAGCTTCATCTCTTCCCGTGGCCTGACTTGTGAAGGGAAGAGAGTGTAAGACTGTTGAATCAATGCCACCGTCATGGAGGGAGTATATTCGTTCTGGCAAAAGGGAGTCAGCGAACAAAGTAACAAGAGAACCACCTTCACGATTTGTGGGTAGAGCCAAATCAACCACCGCCAGCCTTAAAAGTGGCGGCGGATGCCCTAACCAAACAGTGTGATCAAGCGGCAGGTTTGAAGTCGCTACTGGAAGCTCAGCTACGTTTGACTCACAAATCATTGCAACCCCTTGAATTTTGTCGTGGGAGTTCATGCGAAGACGAGATGAGCTACCAGAGATCCAAACTGGCTGGATTTCATCGACCAAAGCGTCAACCTGTAATTGTCCACCACTCCAGGCAGTTACCAGAATTGAATCTTTGCTGACAAGATTATATAACACACTCACTGCCCGGCCTTTACATTCCGCCTCCCGAACAGCTAAATCTTCATCTCCTTCACCACCTGATGCTTTATATAAAGGGCCCTGTACACAAGGAAACAAGGGATCAGCTCTCCAAGGCAAGCTGTAGATGCAAAACGAACACTTAAACAGGTGTCACCATTTTGCCCCCATCTGTGTTCCAAACAAGGCAAGTAGGGTATAAGTCTTTGATGAGGGCCACTAGATAATAAACTACAAACTTTGAACATTGAACAATCAACTAAGTATCTATGATGAGGAGCACTTCAAATTCTCAATAACAAGCCAAAAGAGAGGAGGAATCCTTACCTGTAAAGCCAATGATGCATCAAGCAAAGCATAAGGATGAGCTTTCACTACTGTTATACTATCACACCTAGTTCCTTGTTCAGTCAGATCTGGAAATACAGCTTCCAACCAATCAATTGCAAGAGTGGAGTTGCTAACAGCTATCGAGTTGGGTGATTTAACCCCAAACATATTAGCATCATTGTAAATCTCCATTACAGATTCCCATTTGTATATACTGTTGCAATATACATACAAAGAAACTTAGTCAATCAAAACCGTTACATTCGAGACGAGAGAAAGTACTAAAACGCCTTCCATGATTTATAAAGGTTTGACACGAGTTATGATAATCAGCGTTAGTATTGAACTAGTTTACAAGTATTTCAGCGATTAGATATGAAACTGTCATTAGAACTCAGAATACAAGATATGACTTCAAGCGAGATCCTAATAGGAAACATATCTAAGTTTCTTAGAGAGGAATGAAAAGAAAAAAGAACAATAATTTCCTACCTTCCAAACGGCACAACTGGGCACAGGATATAGATTGAACCATCAGTGAATAATATAAAGACCTGCACAAGTTTAGGATTCGGTTAAGAACTATGCATGTAATCCTCCCCGCTCTGTTTGACTAGAGAACTGAACTTACAGTAAATTTATCCCACAGATGATCTCCTCCGAAACTGAAATCAGCAGGATAAATTGATGAAGCTGTTCTAGATCTTCCTGGTTCGACAGGCTGTAGATAGTATTCTTGCTCTGGTATCTCAGCATCTAAAGACAGATCGAAAAGTCTAGCAAAAACATTCATAGCAGCATGTTAATTGAAATTACCTTTTACAATGAGACATAGATGATAGAACCAGATAGTAACATAGTATGGCATTGCATGCCAAGAACTTAAACATCTACAACCTTCGTTACTAATACAATTCCAGAGTTTCTCTAACATCTTTTTGAAAGGATTCATCAATCTATTAACATGTCTATGCACATTCACAATCAACCCATTAGATTGTTACCTGACAACTGCATCCGAGGATAGAATTCCCAAATGGGTGTCACTATCAGGGTGCCACAATGCTTGTAGCATGTGTATGACACTGTCACCACTTGAATAGATGTCTGAACCAATAGAAACTACCCTGCAACACATAATTAATCAATTGATAAAGCATAAGCAAAAGGCCATCAATTAACATCATAATTAGATATTCATGCACATAGATTCATCTTGTTAGGGAAACTGCTAATCACTACCTGCAAATAATATTGTCTTCTATCACAGAAGCACGGCCAAAAAGGTACATCACACATATCCCATCTGAACCGGCAAGAAGTAAAGCTGATCCAGACTTATTGATGGAGATTTTGTTAACAGAAAATGTCAGCTGGACATCTGGTTGCATCACCTATAAATATCATTGTTCTTAGAACTTAGTCAAACTCTCCATTCAAATACATAGCAAGTAGAAATTATCTGAACTATTATCCATCAGTAAGAAACTGCTTTAGGCATTCTCATATACCAACACTTCCTAAACCCATTTTCCCAAAATACACTAAATTCCATTTCCACATTCAGAAAAGTCATCTTTTAAATATGTCCCTGACTAAGAAGAGAGTAAAAAGAGAGCAAAAGACCTTAGAGGGGACTGCGGCGAGGATGGAGGATGGTTCAGGTTCACCTAAGCGTAGAGACAATCGGTGAAGGAGATATCGTCTAGAATCCCAGTAGTACAGTCTCGAGTCTCCGTCCCAAGCCATGAAATTCTTCGGAAACCTCTGCGACGCGGCGAATTCATCCTGGGAGGAAGGAAGAGAAGCGAAAATCGGGTGGCTCTGGAGAGGAACCCACTGAACCGGCTCTTTAGACGTCGGAGATCGCCGTGAATCCGGCGTATCCTCTGGTTTATCGAAGTTGAATCTCATACTTTCTTTCTCTCACTGTATAAATGTTGGTCGGCCGGAGATGCAGAAGAGCGGGAAGAGAAAAGAGACGGTGAAGCAAACCAGACGGAGCAATGAAGCAAACATAGTTGAAACTACGTTCGGTTACTTATAATGGGCTCTCGGCCCGGCCCATTACAATGTTTAAAGGTAACATTAAAATTGAACCGGTTTAATCCCAATTGAACCGGTACTTTTGGTAATTATAAAGCCCACGAGAACGTCACGTGACTTTGTCCTTTAAGGAGGACACGAGGAAGAAAATTCAATGATTGATCATATGGCCGGATCCGTCGTTACCCAGTTCCGGTGGAAATCACCGCCACAGCCTCCGCCACAAAATGAAAACGTATTTTCTGAATCGGACTCAGATTCAGGATCCGATTCAGAGAATCATCAGCACCGTCATAATGATTTATCTAACTCTATCTTCAAGGCTTACCTCGATTGCCACTCTTCTTCGTCTCCTTCCTCAATTGATCTTGCTAAGATCCAATCGTTTCTTGCCTCATCTTCATCGGGGGCTGTATCGTGTCTTATCTGTCTCGAGCGCATCAAACGCACCGATCCCACATGGTCCTGCACTTCCTTATGCTTTGCAGTGTTTCACCTTTTCTGCATCCAGTCATGGGCTCGTCAGTGTTTAGATCTACAAGCTGCACGTGCAGTCACGCGGCCGTCTTCAAATCAGATAGAACCGGAGGCGGTCTGGAATTGTCCGAAATGTAGATCATCGTATAAGAAATCGGAGATTCCGAGGCGGTACCTTTGTTATTGCGGCAAGGAAGAGGATCCTCCGGCTGATAATCCATGGATTTTGCCTCATTCTTGCGGCGAGGTGTGTGAGCGGCCGTTGAGCAACAATTGTGGTCACTGTTGCTTGCTCTTATGTCACCCTGGACCTTGCGCATCTTGTCCTAAGCTCGTGAAAGCTAAATGTTTCTGTGGAGGTGTTGAAGATGTTCGTCGGTGTGGGCACAAGCAATTCTCTTGCGGAGACGTCTGCGAGAGATTACTAGACTGTGATATTCATAAGTGTAGAGAGATTTGTCATGATGGCAACTGCCCACCGTGTAGGGAGCGCGCAGTTTACAAGTGCTGTTGTGGTAAAGTTAAGGAGGAGAAGGATTGCTGCGAGAGAGTGTTTAGGTGTGAGGCTCCCTGTGAGAATATGCTTAATTGTGGCAAACATGTATGCGAGAGAGGGTGTCATTCGGGAGAATGTGGATTGTGCCCATATCAAGGAAAGAGGAGTTGTCCCTGTGGCAAGAGATTCTACCAAGGCTTGTCTTGTGATGTTGCAGCGCCTTTATGTGGTGGCACCTGTGATAAAGTTCTTGGTTGTGGCTACCATAGGTGTCCAGAGAGGTGTCACCGTGGCCCATGCCTTGAGACTTGCAGGATTGTGGTTACTAAGTCTTGCAGATGCAGAGGAACGAAAAAACAGGTGAAAGAAAGCTTTTTTGATGCGTTATAGTCGAATCTAATGTTGATGGAAATATCTTGGGAACTTAATCTAGAGTAGGTTCCATGCCATCAAGAGTTGGCGTGTGAGAGGAAATGCCAGAGAGTGAGAGATTGTGGACGTCATGCATGTAGACGTCGATGTTGTGATGGTGAATGTCCACCATGCTCAGAAGTATGCTTTGATATCAATTCTTGTGTCTAGTCTCGTGCCCTTGTTCATGCTTGCTTCTAATTTTTTTTGTTTGAACTTTTCAGATTTGTGGGAAAAAACTCCGTTGCAGGAACCATAAATGCCAGTCTCCGTGTCACCAGTATGTTCTTTAGTTGCTTGCTTTGGACTTTCTTTGTCTGTCCGGATTTAAATTTTGGGACTAATAGACTTATTAGACATTGTGTAGCAATATATCAACTCATATTCGTGGAATTACATCACTTGTTGATGTGTTCATTGCAGAGGTCAGTGTGCTCCTTGTCCAATTATGGTAACAATATCATGTGCTTGTGGTGGGACGCATTTTGAGGTGAGAATTGGTATTGAATGTGAATATCTCTAGTTTCTATCAAGTCATGATAACTAGTCTTGCTACCTTTATTGTTATTGGGAATCTAGAGAAAGTTCGTTATTTTGGGAACTGGTAGAAACAGGAAATACTGTTGACACATATAACAAGCTAGACCATAAGTTTAAATTTACTTTCCTTGTCTTTTCTGTTTCCATTGATAGCTAATGTGTTACAGTCTGTCAAACCTGTATAAAACCATTGTTGGATGTTTATGTGGTTCAGGTACCTTGTGGCACTGAAACAAATCAGAAACCTCCTAGATGCCGTAAATTATGTCGCATAACCCCATTGTGCAGGCATGGGCAAAATCAAAAGGTATAATATTACTCTTATGGTTGATTTCATGTTTGAACTTTGCGAAACTTATGTAATGTTTTTATGCAGCCACATAAATGCCACTATGGTGCTTGTCCCCCATGTCGACTCCTTTGTGATGAAGAATACCCATGTGGGCACAAGTGCAAACTAAGGTTTCTCTCATGCTGGTGTCTTTCTCATCCATTTATGTTTCCAACTTTCTGATATTTTTCCTACTTATGAACATTGGTTTTTGTATGCTTCTTGTGACATAGATGTCATGGACCTAGACCTCCACCTAACCGTGAGTTTATGATCAAACCAACGAAAAAAATGTTGAATATTCAACCTGAGTCTACACCAGGTTCTCCCTGCCCTAGTTGTCCAGAGCTTGTCTGGAGGGCTTGTGTAGGCCACCACCTGGCAGCAGAGAGAATGGTAAGTCTCAGTTCTCTTTTATTTGTTGATATCTTCTGTCATAGTTTTTCACGACAATTGATATGTTTCTTCTTTTTCATTGGCTTAGATGGTTTGCTCTGACAGAACTCAATTTGCATGCGATAATTTATGTGGAAACCCTCTTCCATGTGGGAACCACTACTGTTCGTTTACCTGTCATCCCTTGGAAATAAAAAGTTCATCATTGGATAAAAGAAGTGAGTCCTGTGAAAAGTGTGATCTCCGCTGTCAAAAGGTACTTAGGTTATGTTTTATATCTCACCACTTCCTCGATCATCTTTCCTTATGCTGTAGATCTTGATTGCACTGTAACCAGTTGGCACAATAACTTGAATCCTTTGTTTGTTTAATTTTTTTCTAAAACATATTTGCTAGATGTTATTGGGTTCAAGATATGAGTTTAAATTCATGTTTCTGATAGCATATTTTATTGAAAATACATATTTATTCTGATGAAGATGTTAAAAGCTCAATGTGAGTCTGTGGAGTCAGTGGAAAGACTTCCTTACCTTTCATACTAAATTTACAGGAAAGAACACCAAAATGCCAACATCCCTGTCCTCGACGATGCCATCCTGGAGATTGTCCACCATGCAAAACTCTAGTAAAGAGATCATGTCACTGTGGTGCGATGGTGCATGCATTTGAGTGTATTAACTACAATACATTGTCTGAGAAAGACCAATTGAAGGCCCGCTCATGCCGTGGACCTTGTCACAGGTAACAATCATGCTGGTTCTGCTTTAGGCGTTTCACTCTTTAAATTTTAAGAACTGATGGTTTCCGTGTGGGTGTTTACTTGTTCCCAAGCTTTCATAATTTTATTTACTTGGTTACTTATTAGAATACCAGAGTTTTGAAATTTAGAGGATAATGCTGTTGCAGAAAATTGCCAAACTGTACGCATCTATGTCCGGAGATATGTCATCCTGGCCAGTGTCCATTGCCGGAAAAGTGTGGTAAAAAGGTAATATGTCCAAGACTCATAAAGCTACTGTGTTGCAAAGATTTCCGTTTGCCAGTTTGCATCCATTTGGGATGTTGTCTCTGTTATAAGTAGATCTTACCTGTTTCAATTTTCTTATGGATCAAGGTGGTTGTTCGTTGCAAGTGCCTAACTTTGAAGAAGGAATGGTTATGCCAAGATGTTCAAGCAGCCCATAGGGTCACAGGTTCTGATCCTAAAGAAGTACCAAAGAACCAGTTTGGTGTCGGCCTCCTCCCTTGCGATTCCAACTGTAAGAGCAAACAACAGGTGGCTGAATCGGTATTACAACAACGCAATGTCAAAGAGACTGAGGTAAGCAGAAACAACAAATGTCTCTCAGAATTAATCTCACTCGCAAAACAACTCTTACGAAACCTTCTTCTACTCAAACATCTTAGGAGAAGGAGGAGCCTAGCGGGAAAAATGCAACAAAGCGAAGGAAAAGGCGTGAACGGGGCCAGGACATTAAGGAGACTACAAGGCTGCAGGTAATTTCTCTTGTTTTTGTTTTTGTGATTATAAAATCTGTGCTCTATATGTCTTATCTTCTCCTTGACACCACTTGGTTTTCTGGTTTCTTCTCTGCAGAAACTTGCTGCCACGACAAAGAGAGTACTCATGGTGGTAATGTTAATGGCTCTGCTAGTCGCTGTTTCATACTATGGTTATAAGGGACTCTTGTGGCTTTCTGATTGGATGAATGAACTCGAAGAACAAAGACATAAATCTAAAAGGTATCCACGATTCTAATTCGTTTTGAGAGTTCTTCCTTCTCAAGCTTTTGACCTGATACTGCGCAATTACAACACAGTTAGCTCTTACACATTTTTGGTCTTTTATTTTGATTTACTCGATGATCGTCGAAAACATTACAAAGGAGTTTAGAAAGATGACCAATTTGTTTGTTTTATTCAGTTTTTCTGTTGTTTAGCTTTTTGATGTTTTTAGATACAGCACAATAGTGTCTAAAAGCACTTGTTGTTCTTCTTTGTTTCACAACTGTTTGTCGTCTGAATTTGCGTTGAATAAGAAGCTCTGATTCCAAGTCCAGTTCTTGTTCTTCTACAGCAATAATCGTTACGTGTATGATCAAAGGTAGAAACCGCATAAGCATGACCACATTGAGTCCTTAGTTCATTAGGTCTGGTAGGTGGGAGCTAGTTGAGAACTTGAGCCATCTTCTTCTCTCCACTTGCTTCAGACACGGTTGCAACACAAGCCCAATCACAACCGCCACAAGGCTCACGGCTGCAACTTTCAGGTTTGAAAACGCCACGATTACACCAATCAATACAGTTGGAGGGATGCAAAGAAGGATCGATCCCAAAACCCCTACCGGTATCTTGAACGGCCGTGAAGCAGCTGGATATTTTATCCTCAACTTCACAAATGCAATAAACTCCAAAATCATTCCAAAACAGTACAACAAGTTCTCTGCAGCCACAATCTCTTCGAAACTTAACCATGACAAGAGAATCACACCAGAGGCTGAGAACAGTATCCCCACCAATGGAGTTCCATAGCGCGATCTCTTGGCAAAGATCTTGGGAAGCATCCCGCGCTCAGCCATTCCAAGAAGCTGGAAAGAATCACTGCTCATTTCAGCCAAAAACATTCCCATGTTCGACGTCGCAGCTGCAGCTTGGATCCACCATCCCAACCAAGCTCCTCCTATAACTTTACCAATATCAGCAAAATACCCGTCTGTCCATAACTTCTGATCAAGAGGTATAGCTCCTGTCCCGGCTAAAACGGGGAAGATGTAAGAGAGCACAACAAGAACCAGAGCGTAAGACAGAGCCTTCGGTAACGTTTTACTCGGCTTATCCACTTCTCCTGTAAGTGTGCTAATTGAATCCCAATAGTTGAGATTCCAAAAGAGAGTGTTGAGATACAAGTTCCAGTCAACACCTTCAAGCTTTTTGCTCACCACAAGCCATCTTGAAGGCTTGAGCTTTGGAATCGACATGAGAGACATCACCACAAAGGGAAATATAGAGAAAACCCCTAAAAGAACAGCTGCAAAACCCACAATGGTCATACCTCTGTAGTTCAAGTAAGTCAACATTACAGTTAACGCAAGAACCGCAGCAACTCGAGGTATTCCACTACTGAGAATCGGGATTCCTGATTTGAGATAGTCGAGGAAGAGAATCGGATACAGAGCATTGTCAATAACCCCACTTAGCCATTTAACCCAACCTTGTTGAAATCCCCAGTAAGGTCCTAAAGCTGAGGAGACCCAAACGACATAACCACCGTTCTCTGGGAACATTGTTCCCATCTCAGCGGTGATAAGTGCTTCAGGGATACTCCATATAAAAGGGAACACAATGAATCCAACAATGGCTAGTAATGGTCCTGCTGCATTTACAGTGTCTTCAATCCCAAACGGCCCACCTGAAACCTCGTAGAAGATCAGAAAAACTAGTGGCAGTATTGATATTTTACGGATTTTGTTGGTTGGTGTCTCTGGAGATGGAGGAGCATCACCACCGGTAGAAGCAATAACTCCTACACTCATGTGAGGAGGAAGAGGAGGAGGAGGTGGTGGTGGTGGGTTTTCGATGGCGATTCTCGGTGTGTGCGTGGTGGAGTCAAAATTCGATGAGCTAAGCTCAGTCATCGAGACTTGGAACTTGTAGAGAGCTATGTAGAATACTTGCAAAGACTTTAGGTAACTGCTAAGGAAGTTGCTTCGACTTACTTAGAACAGAGCAAAGAGAAACAAGAAACATTTAAAATTTGGGGACTTGAGATAACTCGGAACCCAAAGAGTAAAAAGCTTAACACTTTAGGAGATTAGAAACAATACTAAGATTCACCATTGTTGTGCGAAGTTTAGTTTCCCTACTCTTAAGAGTAGATAAACGAAGAAACCTCAGGGGTCTTTGTTGTTGACGAAGGCATACACCTAACTTGACTTCGTTTAACTCTCAAAGCTGGGTTTGGGTTACAATAAATGAAATGGGCCAGGCCTATATAAATTATTAGCCTAACTAAGACTATTTGGTTAGTTTTTAGTAATATGAGCCAGACCCAGTTAAATTATTAGCCTAACTAAGGGTATGTCAGTAAGGTTTTAGTAATATGGGTCAGGAACAAGGCCCAGGCCCATTTAAATTATTAGCTTCAACTAAAGTTATCTGGGTAAGTTTGTTATAAGATGGGCCACACCATTTTAATTAGAGACCAAAAACACAAAGTTATTACTTCTTCTCTATTTTCTCGCGAAGAGGGTCAATTTTTTCATACATTTTCGGCAGTGTTGACTTCTTAATACACCAAGTAAATACTTAGATCACAATTTTGGATGTAAAAATTTAAAGTTGACCATTCAGATTAAATTTCTTTTACGCTGTTGTTTAGTGACACGTATTTGGTCGAAAAAAATACCAAAATTAATTACAACAAAATAAAATTAATTAAATTAAATTAAATAAAATAATATGATAAGTAATTGAAAAGAATTTTAAGATACTGGTATTGATAATAAATCGGGGTTTATCGATCTAATTATAGTAAAGTTGATAAAAAAAAAAAGTTAATTGAATTTTTTTTGAATTAGGTGGATTATGATAACGGTGAGGCTGTAATTATGTTTACTTTTTGATTAGATATCGTGTTATTTTGTTTAACTTAAATTTAAATATTCTTGTTTTATTTATTATTTCTTTTAATTTATTTCAAAAAATTAGCTAATTTTAATATATTTTACTGTCTTTTAATTTGTTTTAAGTTATTTTAATTTATTTTACTTTATCCTATTTTAATTTGTTTTAGATTTAAATTTCTATATTTTAGTTAATATCTTAAAATTGTCTATAAAATTCATTATATCAAGTGTAAGTTTAGCTGATCAAAGAATATCAAGTGAAAGTTTTTAAATGCGTCAATTCCTGTGTTTAACTTTTAATTAAACTAATTGATGACTTGCCTCTAGGGCAGACTTTTCTTTTATATTATTATATTAAAGTAACATTGCTTAAAATGAAAATTACTTTGAATTACATGAAAATTGTTATGATATAGATTGTTTCTTATTTTACGTGAGTTCATGAATGAAGTGTTGTATAAGTATCTTAAGAAAAAGTATTAGGGATTATTATCTTCTAAATTTATAAGTCGGTTATATATAAACCGCAGGAAATTTACAATATCGATATATTAAGGAGTCATATATCGATCCATGAGCTCACCTCTTTTTTTAACATTACATGCCTCCTAAAACCATAACAGCCTTGCAACCACATGTCGATAAATTCTACCAAATAATTGGGAAAAAATCAGAAAATTCTATATTTTAAATCTTTTTTTTTTCCTATATCAATATAATTACAATAATTTCATCTTTTATATATAGATTTTAAATGAAATTGTTAGTGTCACATTCTTCCACTACTACAACTTAATATTATGGAAAAAATGTAACATCTATCATCTTTTCATTCTCTATATAATTACATGGGTTCAATTCAAAAATTTACTACCTCTTTACAATATTTGTTAAAAAATAATTTAGAAAAAAATAATTAATAATAATAATTAAGCTGAATTACTATCAATAGATAAACATATATGTGGCCAATAAGAAAAAATTTTACATTTCAAGTATATATTGGACTTTTTGATAGCTATATATTTATGGTATTAATGGTCTTAATAGATTATTAGAGATTATATATCAAGTAAAATCAATTAGTAAATTGATGTTTTAATAATTAAGTGATGAGATGATATTATGGCAAAATATATTATTTTTTACTTTATATATAGATGTATATTGTATTTTTTTTTAGTTATATATTTTATGGTATTAATGGTCTTAATAGATTTAGGGATTAGATATTAAGTAAAATAAATTAGTAAATTAATGTTTCAATAAGTGAGTGATGAGATATCATGAGAAGAAAACTTATTTTACTTACATATATAGATATGCCCTAAGTGTTTGTATTTGTACCTGTTGGAGGTGGGCCTCACACTAGACTCTGCCCGTATGGTTTCGAAAAAGGCCCATGAGACACTTAACGGAAACAAGCGCTCACCTGTGTTGACGTGCATGTCCTTGTCACATGTTCTAGCACCCAAGGCATATTGTCATCCGCGTATTCGGCATATACGTACACTACCAGTGCCTGTCTTTGGCCCTCTGCAACGTATTTAATGCGTTGATGTAACATTACATAATCATTAGCTAGGTGTAGCCGCTCAGTGAACATTAAATGCTGACAAGTAGGTCAACAACCCGATAGCTCGGCGAACATGTCTCGAGGTAATGATGCCCTAATAACGAGCTCACATACTATAATTGTAAGTAATCATGACCACTGCGACGGCAAGTCAAATGAATCTCAAGGATCCCAACTATATAAGGAAGCATTCAGAACGCACAGAAGAGGGTCTGATCAATGTTTTTCTTTCTATAACTTGTAAACTTCGAGCATCATATTTACCGATCATAACGAGAATCCAAAGGCATTCTTGTAACTTTTGTTGTACTAAGAGCAGTAAACATTGTGCTAACCTCACTACAAACAATATCGACTCTAACTTTCATCGTTTATGTGTAATCACTTTAAAGCTATAAAAACAGTTCTTACATAAGATTAATCTTTATAACTGATGTAATTGATGTCACTCAATGGCCAAAACCAAACTTATCTCAATTTTAGTTTTTTTGTTAACGATTAGATCTACCAGTCTTGATTAATAACTAAAAATTGTTAACTTTATTATGCGAGTGCGGTTATATGTCTACCTAGAATTCAACTTTTGTAGGAACAGATATGTTTAAAATAATTATAAGAATCAATATTATGAGTGGAAATGAAAATAGTACATTTTTCTTTCACCAATTCGATCGACATGTTATAAAAAAAAAAAAAAAAAATATGATCCNCAATATGATCCATAATACCCAATATATAGCTAATTATTAAATTCTGATGGAGAAGACGCAAATATAACAATTACCAAGCTCAGGCGGATAAAATAACACATCACACCAAATTCAAGTGGAAAAGACAAATTAATCACTTGATAAAAAATATTTTTTCGTGAGAATAGTATTTTCACTATATCATAGACGAAAAGAAACACATTAAATTTTATTAAATTCGATAAAAGACTCAACTATGAGTGAAGAAAAATGCAAGTTGCATCTTCTATACTTTAATACCCTTTTCTGGATAATATAAAATGTTATGACAATGGAGCAACTGGACACTTTTGGGCCAAAACACCACTGGCTTGAAAGTAAGACATTATTATTATTGTCCCTTAATACAAAACACATTCTTACTCTTTATAGATATAATAGGGTTTGATTGGTAACACCATTTGAACTGACCGTTTAAAAAAAAATGAGCAGTTGAAATGGAAGTTGTTTGTAAACAATCGTTTGAAGATAGCGGTTGACAAAAGAGCTTTTTCAAACGAAAATCGTTTGAATATTAATGTTGATTGGTAACATTATAGCGATTGAATAATATAATGAGATAAAAAATTAGTTTGTAAAATTAGATTTAAAATAGTTATCCTTAAAACTAAGCAATAACATATAGGTTAACATTTTTTATTTATAAACAAATATATAGATTACAAATTTACAATTACTATATTTAAAATAAAATTTTATATTAGTAAATGACGATTTTTCTAAATTTAAACGAATGATTTTTCTTTTTGAATCATAAGGTGAATCATATACCTTTTTTAAAATCATAACTATGCAAGAAATACAAAAATAATGATCATTTGTGTTTATTCCCAAGCGATCGTAGATAGCTCCATTTGCAAATAACATTTTCAAACAATCGTTTTTATTTGGAAAATATCATTTCAAACGAAGTACTGATTGATAGCAAAGTAAGCAAGTCATTTGCAAATGTTCATTTTTATTGTAACCAATCAAACTCATAGTATTTCATATAGTTTGAAACGTTTGACATATTTGGATAATGATTAGTCCAAAGAATACTAAATTGGAAATGAGAGGCACACAATAGATCAGACGTGGCTTGTTATTATTATATGATCTAGTGGACTCTCATATCAGTCTTCTTCCAAGACCATCATTTTCATCAATGAATCCAAAAAAACAAAGGGACATTGACAAATACAAAATCGATTAAACTGAACCTATTAGTTTATCAGGAGACAAACCAATTACAAGGCTGAGATTTATTATTCCTCATCTTCATGTGCTCCATTAAAAACTCTACTTATTGATACAAGTTCCTTCCGCGATAGTGCTCTATCGTATCATCTATTTTTCTTAGCAACTAACTCAATTAGACGAGTAGAATCTGCGAACTCACCTTCCTTTGATGGCGAATCTGATTATTCATTGTCGGTGTCTTCCTTGTTTGAGGAAGATATGTTTGTGTCCTCTTTGTCATCTGTCTCTGAGAATGAAGTATTTTTGTTTGACGTGGGTTGGACTATATCTTTCTCTTTACGCTTGGAGGAGCTTGCTAGAATGCTATCTGGAAGACTCTAAATTTTTCCGCAAGACCGGTCGATCTCCATAATGTTCTTTTTGCTGAATGGTAGAGACATGTTAATCGAAGGTTGTGTGCTCACACTCTTGGTTATCTTGCTGGCTTCACTTACTTCCATCTTTAAGATTTCCTTTCTTTGAACGGTTCTCCTCTTTATTCTCAAACGTGTTGTTGTTGGTTTGTTTTTCCGAGTACACTCTTCTTGGGAATGTGTAGTGAAGTTACAAGAACACATAGTATAGGTGCAGTGGGACATCGTTTTATCGAATGTCCGAATTCCTTGCAATGCTCGCAAGTGGGTGGAAGCCATGGACTGGAGACTTCAATCCAGAATGGTTTATCTGCTTCATACTTCACAAAAACTGCTTTGAGTTAAGGTTTTGTAATATCCACTATTGTGAAAATCCGAGCCACTTCAAGAGTAACTAGATATGATGTTGACAGATGGAGAAAAACTGGTTCTCCTACTAGACTAGCAATCTACTCCAAAACTTCTTTAGCAAAGAAAAGTGCAGAAACACCTATCAAGTTAAGCGAGACAACTACGTAAGTCATTTCCGGTATAATGGGAGACAAACCTCGTTCCCAATCTACAACAAACATCATCTATCCATATTAGTGTAACAGAATCAGAAAGAGAAGTTTATGAAACTGATTTTCTATTTCCTTAATCTGTAAAATGTATCTGTACAATCAAATGTATACATGTATAAACCATCTAAACCAACTATACAATTAAAAGTTATTCTAAACCAAAACTAAACCAATAGTTTGATATATTGATATTCCCCATCAAGATGACAATTCAGAACATGGAGCAGAATAAATGGTGTGAATATTCATCTTGCTCATCAAATGCTTGAAGGGAGTTGGATACAACGCTTTTATCAATATATCGGAAATCTGATATGCACTGCGAACAAACATAGTTTTAAGTGTGCCATCTATGATATTCTCTCTGACTTTATGGCAATCTCTCTCTATATGCTTAGTTCTCTCATGAAACACTGGATTCTGGGCTATATGAAGAGCTGCAGTGTTGTCACAGTAAAGATAAGCTGGGAGAGTAAAAGGAACCTTAAGTTCTTGAAGAATACCAGTTAACCAAATGATTTCTTTAGTCGCTATTGCCATAGCTCTATACTCTGCTTCTGCTGAACTCATTGAAACAGTAGATTGTTTCTAGGATTTCCATGTCACAAGAGAATCACCAAGAAACATCGCATATCCACTCACAAACTGTCTTGTATCTGGATAAGCTCCCCAATCTGAGTCAGTAAAACCTCTCACAATAAAGTCTAAAGAAGATGAATAGAACAGGCCTTGGCCAATTATCCCTTTCAAATATATGAGAACTCTGTGTAATGCTTGAAGATGTGGTTCCCTCGGAGCTGAAGAATACTAAGCTAACTTTGAAATGGCAAACACAATATCTGGTCTTGTTATCATCAAATACTACAATTTCCCAACCAGTTTTTGATAATGTTTGGTATCAACAAGAAGAACACCATCATCCTTTGATAAATACAGATTAGGTTCCATTGGAACTGCAGCAAGTTTGCATCCAGAAAAACCAGTAGAAGACAACAAATCCAAAAAACATATTTCCGTTGGCTGAGAGATATTCCTTCACTTGAATGAGCTATCTCAACACCAAGAAAGAAACTAGGAATCCCTAGATCTTGCAATTGGAAGACTGCACTCAGCTAGAAGGTCAATTTTGTAGCTGTATTCTCATTAGTACTAGCTATGAGAATACCATCCACATATACTAACACCACCAAATATTCATTGCCAACAGACTTCACAAACAGTTTGTGATCCCCATGACATTTATCAAATCCCAATTGAGTCAAAGTAGTTGAGAACTTCAAAAACCATAGTTTTGAAGCTTGCTTAAGACCATAAATTGATTTATGCAATCTACAAACAGGGAGACACAACTTCCCCCTGAATCTCAGAATACCCTGGAGGTAATTTCACATATATCTCCCCATCTAAATCCCCATTCAAGAATGCATTCGATATATCTAACTGTTTGAGAAACCATTTCAACTTAGGAACAATAGCTAAAAGTAGTTTAACTGTTCCTATCTTAGCTACAAGAGAAAAGGTATCGAGAAAATCAATACCTTCTTGCTATGTATATCCCTTTGCAACCAAGCGAGCTTTGTATCTCTCAGTACTACCATCTGGATTATGTTTAATAGTCCACTTGCATCCAATAGCAACTTTACCCGGAGGCAATTGACATGTAGTCCATGTGTTAGTCCTTATAAAAGCTCCAATCTCCATACCAATGGCATCACACCATACCTGAAAATCTTTAGTTTCTCGAAAAATTTTTGGTATGGGAATTTCATTTAGTGTATTAATGAAAGCTTTGAAAGGCTCAGATAGATATGAATATGAGATAAAATTGTCTATTGGATAGGGAGTGGTTATACTTATAGTACTAGTATTATTATAGCAATGAAAATCTAGCAAGTGTTTTGGTGTTTTTCTGGGTCGTTGAGACTTCAACTCAGAAGGAATTAAAGCCTCAGATGATATCTCATCATGATGGGGAGGAGTATCAGAAGATGGGTGCACAAGAGGTACTAAGGAACCATCTGTTGGTGTTGTAGGCGATGAAATATGAGGAAAGAAATCTTTTAAAACATCTGGAACATTAGATGCAACAAAAGGAAAAATAGCTTCATGAAATATGACATGTCTAGAAATAGAAATTGTTCTTGCCTCTAGATCTAACAACTTATAACCCTTATAACCCGCTGGATAACCTAGAAAAACACAAGCTCGTGCACGAGGTTCAAATTTGTTTCTAGACTTAGGGGAAGTAGATTTATAACAAAGACATCTAAATGTTCTAAGAGACTCATATTCAGGGACTTTGGTAGTGAGTGCTTCAAAAGGAGTTTTCTATTCCAAAATCGGAGAAGGTAATCTATTGATGATAAAAGCTGCTGTCAACACACAATCTCCCCAGTACTCTAAAGGAATTCTAGATTGAAACATTAAGGCCCTAGCTACATTCAACAAATGCTGATGCTTTCTCTCTACCACAGAGTTTTGTTCTGGGGTTTCAGGGAATGAATTATACACTTTAATTCCTTTAGTAGCAAACAAATCAATGAATTTTAACTCATAAGCATTATCAGATCTAACAGGGCAAACTTTGGTATTATACTGAGTTTCAACCATATTCAAGAAGCTAGGAAAAATTTGCAAGACATCTGATTTCAGTTTAAGCAAATAAATCCAAGTGGCTCTGCTATAATCATCTACTATTATGAGAAAATATCAAAAATCATCCATAGTAGGAACAGAAAAAGGTCCTCATGTATCAATATGAACCAATTTAAATGGTTTTGTGCATTTCATCTGTCTAGAAGAAAAAGATACACGTTTCTGTTTTGCAAGATGACAATCATTACAGCAATCCAAATTTTTATTATGCTTTTCTCTAGAAAACTTTAGTGTATCAGACATTGAATCAAGTTTAGAGACTGAAGGGTGTCCTAAACAATTATGCCAAGTAGAAATATCAATATGAAAAGTAGAACATATAGAAGCAGTACCTGGAACATACTCAACATGACTATTCTTATTCGTATTTAGGATATAAATATTAGCAACTGCACTACCTTGACCAATTGTTAATCCCCGAGTACGATCCTGAATGAAACAAGCATCAGAAGTGAAGTAAAATCCAACATTAGAAACTTTTGTCATAGTACTTACACTCAGCAAATTAAACTTGAACACAGGAATAAACAAAACATTGGAAAGAGAGATTGAATCAGTGAGTTGAATGCAGCCAGTTCCTTCTATTATAACTGTAACACCATTAGGAAGAGTAACAAATTTTTATTTAAAGACTTATAATCTGTAAACAACTCCCTATTGTGTGTGACATGATGATTAGCCCCAGAATCTATAACCCAACTATTTAGAGACAGAACATTTCCATGAGGTATATTAGAAGTTAACATGTCATAGTAAGAATTAGGATGATCACGAAATGTGAGAAGCGTACCAGTTATCTGAGCGATAACTGATCGAGAATTTGAAGCGAAGCTTTCTGATTCTCTGAGTATGGTGCTGAACTAGAAGTGTGGAGCTTAGACTCAAATAAGAAATCATAGTCTGGATTTGCTCCATTGACATAGTATCATTCATTCCTTCTGAATCATTCTCACTAATGACATTTGCTACAACAGATGGATTACCAGAAACAGAAGCAGCTGTTTTCTTCCCCCTCATTGGATGACCTGATGGATATCCATGCAATTTGTAGCATTTATCCACTGTATGTCCAAGTTTTGAGCAGTGTGAACACTTTGGCTTCTCTCCTCCTTGTGAAAAACACACAGTAGAAGTCTCAGATGACAGAGCTTAAAATTGAAAAGCGGTATGATGAGGCATTGCTTGTGCAGAATTGCCAACAATTCTCTGATTCTCTTCTTGGTCTAACATGTTGTAAATTTCACTCAAGCACGGCCTTGGTTTCATGCTCAAAATTTGTCGAATAGCATTAAAGCTGTCATTTGATCCCATAAGAAATTGGATTATCTGGGTTATCTCAGCCTCTTCAAGTAACTCCTTCACCTGATCACAATCACACTTCTTAACAGTAGAAGAACGAGTATAAGCTAACTGTTCCCCGAGTATCTTCTTTTGAGTGTAATATGTTAACAGAGAAAGAGATCCTTGCTTAAGACTCATCACAAATTGTTCAATTTGATATTTCCTTGGCAAATTGCTGACCTTAATACGACGGTAAAGATCATTCCACATCTCTACAGCATCTTCAAAGTATAAAATACTTCCATAAACCTCTTTATTCACCACGTTAAGCAACCAAGACTTCACCATATTGTTGCATATATTCCATATTTTGAAAGATCTATCACTAACAAGAGGTCGAGGTAATGTTCCGTCAACAAAATCTAGCTTGTTCTTAGCATCAAGACTAATTCGCATAGCGATTGACCAACTGTTGTAATTTGTTCCATCTAGTATGTGAGCAACAAGAGATAAACCTGGATGATCCGCATAATGTAGGAAATATGGATTGTGTGTACTGCCAAATGATTCAAGATCATTTGAATTTGATTCAAAGTTTTTGTGATGCAAAGATCTTACAATAGTTTGTTGTTTCTTCTGATCGTCCATTATCTCTTCAGAATATGAAGTTTCCTGACGATTGCGAACTTCAGAAATTTTAATTTCAGCTGAATTCTCTCGAGCTTTCGCTTTTCCACCTCTGCGTACCATTTTGAATTCGATCGAACCGTAGGAATTGAGCGATGAAGCGATATAGTGAATCAATTAGAAAATCTGAATGAAGAAAAGAAAAATCGAAGAAGAGAAATCAAATATTGGAGCTGAAGACTGCTCTGATACCAAATTAGTGTAACAGAATCGAAAAGAGAAGTTTATGAAACTTATTTTCTATTTTCTTAATCTGTAAAATGTATCTGTACAATCAAATATATATATATACATGTATAAACCATCTAAACCAACTATACAATTAAAAATTACTCTAAACCAAAACGAAATCAATAGTTTGATATATTGATAGTCCATTGATGTGCCATACCCTCTGGTTCTACACTTGTTCTCTAGTCATCCCGCAAGATATGCGGATTAGGACTATTTTGGGACCTTGTTTCGAGACTGTTATTTCTTGTTTTTCTTTGCTCCAAATGCCATTTAGAATGCCATGGAGTGCACCTTTAGATGGGAGGTTGCCTTGAAATCGTCCGATCATGAAGTCCATCCATCGTGATCGATTCCGTTTGAGGATATCATTCAAAATTGTAACAAAAAGTTCCCTTGAGTCTAGAGTGTAGGGTGTTCCTTTCTTAGATATTTTACGAGGATTTCCAACAAATAGGTCTTTCCAGTAGGTTTTCGAGTTCTTACGAGTGTCTCTAGCTTTCAACGTCGAAACATCTGCCTAACCTAAATAGCTATAACTTTCATTATTTGATCAGACTGAAGTGGCTTCTCGGATGAGGTGGAGCTCACCAAGCTTATTTGTTAACATACACGGCTGAGTAACTGGTGAAACTATGGTATGGTGTGACATCGGAGTCGGAAGTGGTGGCCACTCCTCACTAGCAGAGTTGGCGGAATGGATGGAGGAAAAGCCATCGGAGCTTAAAGCGGAGAAGAGGTAGCAAGTGGAGAGGTTTCGATGTGTGCAGGAGGTGGTTCTGCCGAGCTTGGAGCAGCGTCAAAACATGGTGAAGATGGCTGGACACAAGTAGCGCATGTAGAAATTGATCTTAGTTGGACATTGAGATTTCCTTTCCTCTTCGCCATTGATCCACAGCATAAGTTGTTGAAGCAATATGTAGGGATAAAAGTGATTGTCGGAGCCGGAAAACAGAGACGCAAAGAAGCGGCGGAGGTGAGTCTAGATCGAATTTGTGGAAATATCGATTGCCAAAAAAATCTCTGGCCACGCTTCCCATGCACCAAATTTGGGAAAATATCAAATCGCCCCATATCAGTAAGCACGTGGGGCGGGGTAGATTTCACACATCTGCATTTTTATTATCAATCAATCAAAAGTTTACATTTGCGTTTTTCTAGAAAATTACTAATAAAAAATTTGTGGTTTTATCCTAGTTAAAAAAAGTTTACCGCACTTGAAAAAAAAGGAAGAAGCATTTACTCAGCAGATTTGGCTATTTTTCAAAAAATATTGTAATTTTATTTTTAAAATAAATATTTAATTAATAGCTTCGGCCTCCATCTCTCCGCCTCTCTCTTTCTCTCTTCACTAGAATTATACCCGCGTTATAACACATAATTTGATCACTTTGATTTGTTTTTTTTTAAACAATGTTTATTTAGCTTGCTTGACCCGTGTTAATATTTTAAAATATTATTTACAAAATGTTATTTTACAGTCTCAAAACATGAACCGAAATCGATCTAAATTAGAGAAAGCAAACCCGAAAAAATACTCAAATGGGTCCTAAATCTATATATGTGAAAAATCGTATCTGAATCCCAAACCAAAACAAAATCAAAAACCAATTTTGTTTGCTTTTTAGAGTTTCTCTTTTACTTTTTAATTTGAATTTTTATATAAATATATCCGTTCCTGAACTTGATCTATACCAAACTGAATTAGATGAATCGAACATGGTAAAATATTAAAATACCAAATTAAATGAACAGAACCCTACAAAATATTAAGAAATGTCACAAATCTACATACCCAGAAAACCGAATCCAAACCTGAACCAGAAACAAATTTATAACCGATATGTTTTTACTAAATTATAATTTTTTAGAATATTTTTATTAAATATTTGTTTGTTTTAAATTTATATATATGTATATATTTGTAACAAAACCTATCTTACTCTTATTTTTAAGAATAATTATGAATCTTAGATTAATTTTATCCTATAGTTTATTACAAGATAAAAATGAAAGCGTCTCCCACTTTAATATATAAGATATAAGATATATAACCTATTTTTAACTTCACTTTAGTTTAATTTACACTAATATATAAATACATATATATATATATATACATCTATAACTAAAAAAAATATTTTGTTTCATTTTTTGTTGGTTTCTAGAAGTGAATTTAATTTAATAATATTTTACTAATATATCGTCTTAATACACATGTGTTAATTAAAATTTATATAATTAGAGCGAACTTCCAAATTATTTAATATTACTATTATATTCTGTTATTTATTATTTTATCAATTACAGTAAAATTTTGAAAATCATATTTTATTTATCTGTATTTTAAAATTATCTAAAAACCGCACCGCTTTTATACTTTTAACAATCACATTTTTTTCCACCTTTTTTAGTTAAAACTATATTTATACGACACCCATTAAAACTACAATTGTACCGTACTGCATTTTGTCATGCACTATTAAAATCGCAATATCAGTCGGATCCTTATTATATACAAAGCATAAGTTTGTGACATGACTCATGTCCAAAGCCACCATATTCAATAGCTCTGTAAAGACCAGTTCGTAATCAATTTATCATGTTGTCACTTGTCACACAAATTAATCTAAAGTTAAATTACTTTATTAAGCACCAATTGTGTTGTCCATTATATCACGTAACTTTAGCTTTCAATGATTATATAATTGTATTATTTTATAAACTAGCTGTACCATGATCACTATCAACCAGTACCACGTTTTTCAAACATGACGACGCCATATTAATGAATGATTTTCTTATTAATTAACGTGTAATGCATATAAAAATATTATTTGCAAAATAAAAAGGTATGTAGGAGTATACGTGGAACTAATCATGCATCCCTGTATTCGGAAATTAAAGTGTTGCTTTGTACAATAACATGCATGATTCAAATGCACGTTAGTAGAGTTTGCTATTAATAACTCGGAAGCTATAAAGATAGTGGTGAATCCAGAAAACTGGCTAGGTTTTAGACTTTTAAAAATATACTATTACTAGATAATGTCCCGTGCTATGCACGGATTAGATAATATTTGTTTGTTTTATTTGTTATTTGCGGATGATACAATGTTTTTCTGCAGAGGAAACGAGAAGAGCATCTCAGCTTTAAGAGAGATAATACAGAAGTATGAAACAGCGTCAGGACAAGCTATCAATAAGCACAAGTCAGCCATAACCTTCTCAAGGAAAATGGCGCAGCCTATGAAGAACAAGATAAAAAACTTACTCCAAATTAAGCTGGAAGGTGGAGTTGGGAAATACCTGGGACTACCTGAGCATTTTGGCAGCAGGAAGAAGGACATCTTCAACTCAATAATCGATAAAATTCATCAAAAACGAATCAGCTGGACTACGAAATTTCTATCTCCGGCAGGGAAGAATACAATGCTGAGGAGTGTATTGAGTGCAATGCCTACTTATGCAATGACTTATTTTTTGCTACCTATATTGATTTGCAAGAGAATTCAATCGGAGTTAACAAGATTCTGGTGGGACAAGTCAATGGAAACTAGAAACATGGCGTAGATTTCGTGGAGCAAATTAACAAATCCAAAGCAAAGTGGTGGATTAGGATTCAAGGATATCCAAGCCTTCAACCTAGCTATTGTGGCAAAACTAAGTTGGAGAATTTTAACAAACTCAGACTCACTACTAGCAAGAATGCTACTGGCTAAATATTGCAAGCACGAAGACTTTCTAAAGGTCGCAAAATCTACCTCGTGTTCTCATGCATGGAAAGGTATTATGCTGGGCAGAGATTTACTTGTGTCT
>OVBA01001985.1:0-35850 GCA_900406435.1 Lepidium aucheri
AGTAATTCAGGGTAATTAACCAATTTTAATTTGAACACATAATCTGGTAGAGGATTTGTTGGCAATGGTTGTGTACATAAAAGAGAATTTGAAGTTATGAGTAAAAGTACGGTAAGCTCCGATTGTAGGAAAAACTTGTACTCTTTCTATTTTATAATAAGTGTCATTCTAGCATTTTGCACACAAATTAAGGAAACATATTAAAATTCTATTATGCCCTTGAAAACTAATTGACTCTTGACATTCTTTTTATTTGATTGGAGATATCATACGATCATCTCCGTCGAGGAAAACAAAGAGAGAAGGGGAAGATGGAAATATTCTCCTAAATTGGTAATATTATGTAGATAAAGATACTATTAATAATTAGTTAAAGAATAGTATCAAATATTATCAAGAGATAATTTTTTAATTTATTATAAAATATATATCTGTTAACGCTACAATTTTATTATATATAGATATTTGGATTAGGAATATCTCAATACAATATTTTTTGTTGTTTTTATTGCGTTGACAAATAATATTTAAATTAAGTTTCTTATTAAAATCCAAAAAACTTATTTGTTAAAACAAACAAAACCGTAATAAGGTTTTTATCAAAATCTCAACAAAAGATTTATTTTAAAAAAACCAACGAAAATCAAATCTTAATTAGTTAAAGATTTCTTTTTAAAAGCAGCAAAAATCAAATTTTAGTTGGTCTTTCTAAACCAATAAAAATCAAATCTTAATTAGTTAAAATTTTATTTTTAACAAACAAAATTCAAATCTTAATTGGTTAGAGACTTTTTTAAAACCAACGAAAATCAAATCTTAAATGGTTAAATAGATGTTGTGATAATTTCGAATCGTTTGAGAATTGTGATAATTGTTCTAGGTAAGTCGGGTCTTAAATAGATGTTGTTTGTTAGTTTTCCTATTAAGATTAGGAGGATTGTTTATAATTAATATCGATTAGAATAAGGATATAATTATGATAATCTCGTAGGATAAGGATATAATTATAATAATCTCGTAGGCGAGATAATGTCTTATAATTAATTAATTAATAATATTTAATCAAAATAATAATAATTAATTAATCACTTATAGAATTTTATCAGAATATAATTGTGTGACAAATATTATGTGATAATATTTTCTAGTAACAATACAATCTAGTCCAAAACAAAGAATATAACACGAAGTTAAGTTAATGCTATGCTTTTATTATATAAGAGATATCAAGACGGCTAAAAAAACCAAATGAACATGAATTGGAAAAACAATCAGGTCCACACTATAACATAGATATAATCTTAGTCTTAAATTAAAACAAAATACAGAATCTCAAACATTATTTTGAAAATACCCTTTGTTATATAGGACAGATTTCCAAAGATAAAAACAAAAAACAAACTTGGCACTAGTTGATTTTTGTCTCTCATCTAGCATGGTGAATTTGAATATAGTTAAGTTTTAAATCTTGTCAAACGAATTATTGTTGAAAAAAGAGTAAAAGCCCAAAGAAAACAAAAAATCAAAAAACAAAATCTGCATGAGTTTGACTGCCAGTCTATTAAATATTAAATTCACAAAAGTCACATAACTCAGTACAACACTAAAAGATAAAAAAAATACAAACGACAAGACCCTCTATGATAATTTCCCAGCTCCAGGATTGATTTACCATAATACCCTTTGAAACCTTTTTGGAAAACAGCTTCTACAAGGTCGTTATTGGCCCTCGTCATTTACAGAAATTTACATTTACACACCCTCTTTTTGTTTTTTTTTATTATCTCCCCCATTCAGCTCTCCATAGCCATTTTATCAATTTCTTGCATCCCATCATACTCCTCCTATGTCAGATTTCATGTTTTCACTTACATTAATAATCTAGTTTTATATCTCAAATCGTTTTTTGGTCATATACCAGTGTATTTGAGTTGAGCAAAGAAATCGGAAATAAGCAAAAGAAATTTTCACCTGAGCTTCTTCATGAGCCATTTTCATCCTTCTGTAATCTTGCTGCGCCTTTTTGGACCGAAACATGGCCTGGACTCGAACAACTGACCTCTCGAGTCGCTCCTCTGCTTGTTTCTGGCTTGTTTTATAGAAGTCCTCTGCCACCTCAGTCCCTTCCTTCTCCTCGGATTGTTGGGTAATCTGAAGCCCTCTGAATCCTTTTCTTTTCAGTCTCCACCTCAGAATCGCCTTCTCAAGAATTCCCACTGACCACGTTATTTTCTGGTACTGTCTTCTTACTTGGAACCCTCTAAATGCAGCCTGCAGAATGTTCATATTTTAAACACAGCACTTTTTTAGGTTGCAGATAATTTTAAGTGTCTTATTAGTTTTGCTGTTTAAAAATATGGTGTATAGACCAGGTTTCTCTTGTACCTGTATCCGAATTGCCTTATTCCGCATGTTCAGAAACTCTCGCCTCATTTTCCATGTTTGGAACCTGTACTGAATCCGAGCAGCTGCTGCAATCTTCCTACGAACCTCAAAATTGCGAAATGCGTGCTGAATCTTCATGGCGGCTATTATGTTTTTGGCCTCTTCTTCCTTGCTAGCAAACTTAACCGCGCTTGACCTAACTTTCAGCTCATGCTCCCTGAACGCTCCCTGAATTCGAGCCGCCGCTTCTGCAGCAGTTCTGTATGCCGCCAGAGTGTCCTTTAGGCTCTGCTCCTCTTCATTGGTATTCCCTGAGTTCGACGATTTCTCTGCCTTGATGGTTTCAAGGTTGCCACTAATGTTTCCAGCCATTTGCATGTCCTTGAACTGTGCCACAAGGCATTTCTCAGCAAGAAAAGCTGCTAAACCATCATAACCTTTCTGCTGTGCCAGATCAGCCGCCGTGCAGCCACCGAGGAATTCCTTAGTTGGGTCTGTCACCAGGTTTGGCCTTGCCCCGGCAGTCAGAAGAGTAGCCACCATTTTCTCCCTTTACAAATTAAACTTGGTTAACGAAGTAAATAAAGGGAAAAAAGATTAGAGGAATTCACTTCAAAGATTTAAGTTAGTTTACCTTCCATAGTATGCTGCCCAATGAAGAGCAGTCCAACCGTGCTTATCACGGAAATCCAATGATATACTTGCCCAGGAGAAGAGACAAATGGACCAAGTGTATCCTAGAATGGCACAGAGGTGGATCACTCCAAGGCCTTTAGAGTCATACTCCTTTGTGTTGCGGTTTTCTATGACTTTCTCTAAAAGCCACTCCTTCAGCTTATTTTTCAGAGTCAGCTCAAAGAGATGGTCCCTCGCTTGATCAAACGGCACCTCATTTGCCTGGATTGACTTCATTAGATACGCCCAACTGTTTAAGAGATGGGATGTCCTGCTGGCGAGTTTCTTAGCCTCTAGCAGGTTAGCAGGTGAGATTTTACTTGTTAAAACACTGATTTTGTTGGAAGAAGTGAACAGAAGATGAGCAAGTCTGACTTGGAACTCAAATTCTTCCCACTTGTATAGCTGGTCATCTTGAGGGATGGCTTTTTCAATAACTGGAACTGAGCGGTGTTCGAAGCTGAATAATTGACTGATAGGTTTGTTTCCATCAACACT
The DNA here is from genome assembly GCA_900406435.1 of Lepidium aucheri. Lineage (NCBI taxonomy): Eukaryota > Viridiplantae > Streptophyta > Magnoliopsida > Brassicales > Brassicaceae > Lepidium > Lepidium aucheri. The sequence goes on from OVBA01001985.1 coordinate 3,559, forward strand.
CAGATAAAGGTTCACCACGCCAGGAGATTGAGGGGGAAGGAAGCATCGATAAACCCCCATCTGGAGAAACTCTGCAGGGACACGCAAGTCTCCACATATGCAGAAGAGGTTTGATCTTCCAAAATGTTGGAAGCTGCCGTGAAAGAACCCAGTTACAAGAATCTGCATAATAAACGTGAAAAAGGTCAGTCTTTTACAGAAAGAAATGCTTAATAGATCCATGCAAAATGTAGTTTTAATACGCCAAAATAAAATGTAACGTATCTCCTGGCGTATCATAATATTATGATTTATCTATCAAAGTTTTCCATATCGATTTCATATTGTGAATCACTCTATACAAAATTTCATACTGCAAACACATCACTCATACTTGGCCATAAGAAATCCATCAGACCTACACACATACAGTAAGGTCAGAGAAACAGTCTATTCGACATAATAGACTTTGAGTTACTGCCTCAATATTTTTATTACTCTCTTTTTCTAACCAAAGTCTTAGAGAGTGCAATTCTATTCTTTCCCTTCAGCATCATAACAGAGATGACAATTCCATGAAAGCAATATTTTGTTCAGTTATAGGACCAACCAACGGTGGCATGATAGGAAAAAGGTATGTAAAAAAAAGGAGTATGATTCAAAAAACCTTTGTTTTCTCTGCTGAATAGGCCCAGGCAGGTGAAACATCAGTTATGTTGAACACTTGCTCTGGTATGTTCGAGTTTGAATGAGATACACCAGTAGTAGATGAATCCTGGCCAGGTGTATATACAGCTTCAAGGGAAGAATCATCCACAGAACCAGGAGAGTCACTAATGATGTTGTTCACCCACCTTCCAAAACTATCCTGACTTCCAAAGCCGTTATTAAGCAAAGCTTCATCTGGTTGATCAGCAACAGTTACACTAGAATTCTTTCTTTGTTGATTTGGGTCTACTCCACAGTGCACATGCTGATTAGAAAATTCTCCTGCACCGCATGAGTTATTATTTTGATAAACAGGATCTTCAAGACCAGGAAATGATGGTATATCTATTGATCCGTTGTAGCCTGCAATGTGATTTCCCTGCACAATGAACAAGATGACAAAATAGTGAAGAGAAAGACAGAAAAAGTCTTTCATTACGGATAATAAATGTCACTCACTTGCTTTCCAGATCCTTTAGGTGCTGTTTGGAGCTGTTCTGTGAAGTATAGCATGTCTTCTGTAAGCAGAGAACAAACGGAAAGAAAAAGTAAATGTTTTCAGCATCATCCCATCGCTCCTTTTTTTAGAAGAGTCAGATATTCTATTTTGTTACAGATGGGAAATTTAATATAATAAGCTCAAGTAACAAGTAATATAAGTACCCTCTGTTGGATGAGACTGGTTGCTAATATCTGCCGGTACAAGAAGCTCATCCCAATCAAGTGTATTGATCTCATGAAGCCTAATATCATGATTTCTAGCACCCAGACTGTTGCTGCGCACTTCAAACCCTAACAAAAAAGTGCAATTAATTTCCAAATGAAGGGCATATATTACTTATACACTGAAAATCTGTGATCCATCTGGACGAGTTGTCAATATATATCAAAAGTTAAGAGAGTAAGAGCGCAGAATCATTCAAAGACACCTTCTCACCTGTATTACAAGCATTATGAACACCAGAATTGATATCTTCAGCCACAGTTTTTGGTGGTAAGTGGTCCGAGATCGAACTTGAGTATGAGTTACCAGGTGTTGCTGGAGTTGCCTGAACCTATTTAACCAAAATTCCTTAGAGATCTGCAAATGGTTACATTCTTTGTATCTAAATTCTGCCAAGAAGGCCGCACTCTATTCGGCAACAAAAGTACATCATCCTAATCCATAACCACCTCTAACCTATAATCACTGGGGACAGGTAGAAAACAAACCTCATGTGTCTCACGATAATGTACAAGAACTATGTGTTCCTGAGACCTGCAATTACAAGAAGTAGTGATTATATTATAACCTTCAGGAACAAAGCAGAGGAAAGAAGGCATCTTTTGTTGACACGTACTTATCCAATAACCAGTAACACCTTCGCACAAATGTAGGCTGATCTTCACCGTGGGCATAGTAAACATGAATCCTTTCTTCATTACCAACCTGAGGATGGAAGAACAATACATAAAGATCAGAAAAGAAAATATATATTTAGTTATAGAGGAGACACGCAAGGCATGTAAACTCAACGACACTTAAAACCAACTTTTAAGTGTTCGTGAGCTTCCTTAATGGTCTTTCCATCCTTTTTCTTTTTCCAGTTATGCCCATCCTTTCTAAAATTCCTCAACATCTTACGGTCGAACAACACAATCGTACCACCTGCTCAAAATATGAACATATTAAAAAATTTGACAGAACAAAATAAAGATTTATCAAAGTTGATATAGCATATGGATTAAGAAGCCCTAACAGAGATTCAATTCCAAACTGGGCAGAATTTGGATGACACATAAGAGAAGAACAAAACTTGAAAATACTTTGACACGCGAGGAGGGTTTACTTTTGGGTAAGTTCACTGGCTTGACGTTGATCGTGAAATATTTATGGTTACAGAGGAGAGCATGAATCTCATTTGGCCGGAGCCACCTACTATATGCTTCCTCCAACATTGTTTGTATATCAAGATCTGCACACACAAGTAAAACTATCAATCATCAACAATAACATTGAGCACAAATTTCCGTATATATGGATACATCTAATATTAGTCAATATCCACAATGAATAGAGAAGAAGTACATAAAATGACACAATCTTCTTTTCAAGTGAATCTATGATTAACTCTGGATATACTGAGACATGCTCATCAACAATTATTCAAAAAACGAATTTCGCAGATGTGAAAAGTCTCCTGACGACCAAATTCTCTGCTTATCAAAGTTTTCTCTAACCAGTCAATCCGCCTAAACTCCATGAATCACTATTAAATTCACCACAATAGATCACAAGGAAGCCCTAATTCCACAACTGTCTGCGAACTCTAGTTCATTAGCTGCGAGAATCAAGATCAAATCGGAAAAAGTCCAAAACTCAAACAAAATGAAGAGACAATAATTTGTGGCAAGCGATTTTCGTGCGAATTTAAGGAAAAATAAAAAACAAAAACAGTCGAACTAGTTTTTCATGAATCAACACGAACAATCAGCCATACATACAAACCTTGCAAAGTATGGAATCCGTGAATCTCAGAGCCGATAAGCCTGCCGGAACCAACGCCGGCCATCTCCGTTTTCCGATACGTTCGATGATACTCAAAAGTTTCGATGAAGAACTGAAATTACAAGTCGATGGAGTGTGTAAACAAAAAATTGAAAAATTACAAATGATGGGACAAAGAGAGAGAGGAAAAAGAAAATAAAAATTTCTGATTTGAAGCTATTTCCACTAATGATTTTAAGAGAGAATTTATTAAAGAAATGAAATTATCTGCGTTTGACGATTCAACGAAACTAGTCTGTTAATGCTTTAACTTGCAAAAACCAAAAATATGTGTTGTTTTTACTTTTTATCATAACATTTTATTTTTCTTTGCAATTTGTAGCTCCTATAGATCTAATATTTTCCAAAAACCTTCTCATATTTATTTATATAATTTATAATTTCAAAATTTTACAAAATACTTTTACTTTTTTTTTGGTTAAATTTATAAATTTCCAGTTTATAGCATGACCTCTATTATATAATATTATGTGATCATGTAAAATAATATATTTTTATGAAAATATGAAATCTTTAGTTATTTATTAAAATTGCTTTTCTATTTGAAAAGTTTTTAGAAATTTTTATTATTAATTCCAAATATATATGAACTCATTGTTTTTCGAGATTTAGCTTTCTTAAATTACAAAGTTTAGTTAAAATGTACACTAAAAATGAAAAGAAATACAATACAATGGAAAATTCGAGAACTGTAATGTGACAAACTAAATGTACAGTGGAAATGTGGCAATATTAAATGGCTTATTGAAGATGTGGGTCTTATCCTTTTATCAGTTGACAAAACACTAAAAGATCCAAAATATAATAAAGAGGGTAAATGATAACTATAAAATTATGCTCAATTTCGAATTTGGCATTTTTTTTGTTTTTGGTGCGGAATCTTATAAAATTATTTAAAACTAAATGGTAACAACTAAATTATGATAAATGTAGAACTGGATGTAATTTCTATTTTTAAATATTTAGATCGATAAAATCCAATTCATAATAAAAGTATGTCTTAGAATTTTATTTAATCTATTTTTAATAGTGGGTGGAATAATTGATGCTAAATTCATATACTAAAAGAAAAAAACTGTTGACAAAAAAAAAAACTAGAACTTGAGCTACATAATAGTGAATTATTAAAAAAGCATAAATAAATTAGGGAATACTCTGAAACTACCTAAAATAATTTTCAGGCATACACAAAATTATTATTTTGATTTTCTTATTATAAAAAACACATTTTTGTTTGATATAATTCGTTTACATACAATAGCATACATGTGAATTTATAAAAAAAATCAACATGCAAAATACAGGAAAAAAAAACAAAATATAAATAAAAATTGAGAAAGTGTAGGACTCCTATTCCACAACTAATCTCACTTATAATTTCACAAAAACAAATAGAAAATGTGGGGAAAAAATTCCATAGAATAAAAAAATTTCACATAATTCCTCAAGACACCCGTTAGGCCCACAATGTAAAAAAGTCACCAAAATAGAATAACTTTTTTAAAATTAAGAGACTATTTACACAAATATTAACATCTTTAAAAAGTCATTTCAAAGGACACAAGTCATCAACATATCATCTTTCATATTAAGATTTTTTGTTCTTAATTATTTTCACGTTTTTAATTTTGGATTAGATAGGATTTAATTGTTAGTTTTTAATTATAATTAAAAAAATCAATTTAACAATAAACTTACCAAAAAAATCAATTTGAATATAGAACTCCGATAATTATTGATTAAATAACGTATTTATAGTTGACTTTTAGTTAAACTATAACTTTAAGTTGACTAAGTTAATTAAAATCGATGTTAATTTCAAATCAAAATTGTTTTTGAAATCGATAGCTAAATCAATTTTGGAAGTTTGATTTAGTTCTTATCTTTGTTCTGAAGAATTCTAAACTTGATTTTCTGTTTTCTTTCAAGAATGAAACTCAAACTTGTCCATTTTAGAATGTTATCTTCAATTTATTTTAGAAACAAGTTAAAAGCAATGTAAATAAATTAAAAACGTAAAAACTTAAAATTTTTAATTTATTTAACACTGTTTTTAATTCTTTTGTAAAATAAATTAGAAAAATTCTTTCCTAAATTTAGGTACCTTTTCTTAGTTTTTTTATAAATAAAAAAATATTTTCAAGACTCCCAAGTGAAATCACATTTTATACAAATCACACTTTATACAAACAATTATACCATAATTTTTTGAAATAACACTAAAAACATTATTTAGTATTTCTAATTTGAAAAAGTCATACTTTAGGCACATTATCCTAGGTTAATGTATAGCAATGTCGTATTATAAGGCACATTGTCGCTATGAACAATCTGAAAAGTTCTTTGCTAAACTTCGCAAGGTTTTTTTACAGTTGTGAATTACCCATTTTCTTTCAAACCCATACTCTATGATAGATAAAATTGTTGAATTTCTTACTAACTAAGAATAGATCTTAGTAATTTCAATCTTATTTATCTATATTATTATGAGAAAACGGTCATAATAATATTGAACTTGTCCATTTTAGTTGAATTAAACACGAACACTTTTTCTCTCCAAAAAAACACAAATTTTTTGATGATTTCTATATTGGTCTGTTTTTCTTCTATTTTTGTCACTTTCTCTTATCTCACCTTGATGTTCTGTTTCTTTGGTTGTTCTCTTCTCATGATATATGAATTCCAAGATGGAGAACGTTAGGGGTTCGGTTGGAACTCAAAGGCGAAATAAGGATGATGAAAGTCCTCTTTGTTTTGTATTTTTGTATTAAGTGTATTGTTTTTTTATCAGCAAATGGTGCAATGCCCCATTTATCTATTTATTCATAAATCAAAAAAGTTAAACACAAATATTCCTCACAGAAGAGACTCCATGAGAATCAGTAGTAATAATCTCCTCTAAAAAAATGGAGGGAGTATCAAAATAATGATAACCTAATGGCAAAGAAAAAGCGAGGTTAGCTAATGCGTCCGCAAGATGGTTTGCTTCCTTATAATGTGTGAAATTCGGACTATCGAGTCCCTAGTAATGAAGTCATAGCACAAACGTACTCGAAAGGACAATGAGTGAGAATCTCCAATTCCCACTGTCAAGAAGTCGACAACTACCTTCGAATCAACCTCAATTTCTACCCTTGCAACTTGTTGTTCCCAAGCCATGACAAGTCCGTAATAAACACCCCATAATTCTGCCAAAGGTGTACTATATATACCAATATGTAGTGCAAACCCTCCACGCCAAGTTCTGGAACCTGGATCCACCACCACCTTTAGTCTGAGACATATAGACTTCCAAGTAGAAGAACTAGGGCGGTTCCCAGCAAACCACGTCTTATCTTGCAAATCTTGAACCTTATATTTGCTCCTTATCAAATGAGCCCAAAGGGTAATCCGATCCTCTAGTAGTCACCATCCAACTTTTCCTAGCAAAGCATGATTCATCTCATGGGATTTACGAATCCCTAAACTCCCTTCTTTCTTGGGTAAACAAACTTTAACCCAAGCCAACAAATATTGTCTTCTCCTTTCCGTCGTGCTCCCCCAAATAAACGAACATGCTAATTCATCAAGAGAGTTCAAAGTAGAGGATATGAGAGCAATAATACTCATAGTATAAACATGGATTGGCGAAATGATAGCCTTTGTAAGAGTCACTCGACCCAGAAGCCTACTCGACACCTTAACTAGGATCTCACCAAAAGTATCCTTAATGATCTTCTTCTACAGGACCAGGAACCCCAAATATTTTCCCAAGTATTTAGTAGACTTGATCCCAATTGCATCACTAATCTATTTTTCCAATGCGTGACTCACATTTTTAGAGAAAAAGATTTTAGATTTCTCAAGGTTCACTTGTTAATCGGAGGCATGGCAGAATTTTTCTAAAACCGATTAGATTAGTGTAATTTATGAGATTGAGGCTTCAAGAATGAGTATCAAATCATCAGCAAAGCATACATGAGACAGCTTAGGTCCTCCTCGTGACAAACCAATAGAATTCCTTTTATTAGCAGCAATTAAAGCATCAATCATGTGGCATAATCTTTCAATAAATATAATAAAAAGATAAAGGGAATGATGATCTCCTTGTCTAAGTCCACGTGCGAGTTTGAAATGCTGAGTTCTCTTGTTGTTCCATAATATACTCATCGAAACATTAGTCACACATGCCATTATCCACTGAACCCATGTTTCTGGTAAACTAGCTGCACGTAAAGTATCTTTAAGGAAGTCCCAATGCACCATGTCGTATGCTTTCTCAAGGTCATTTTAAGTGTATTGTTTGACTAGATTAAATATCTTGTGATTTGAATTCGCAATCATGTTGTAGCCTTTTGTTTAAGATTTCTTGTATATGTAAGAATTTATGGATTAAAGTTAATTACGAAAACGATTCAGTATTCTTTTGTTGTGATCTTGATCTGTTGAAGTTTATGGAAGTAAATTTTAAAAACTCACCGTCTTTAATATTTTATTTGTTCTTTTGCCTTTTAACTTCTTCGCCAATAAGAAAACTCCTCTGTAAATAATTGTTTATGTAGAGATTTTAAAATACTGAAGTTTGTGGAAACATGAAGCATATACTAATAATGCTTATGTTACTTATGCAACTTCTTCTTTAAATTCTCTTTCTCTTAGACATTTTTCTACAGACAAACCAAATTCAAATATCACTATAATGGGTCTTGTTTATTGTGATGTCTGCTCCAACAACAGTTTCTTTAAACACAGTTACTTCATTACAGGTAAGAATCCATTTATTACTTTTCCAATTTCTTAAAATGAAATTAGAACTGTCTCTCACTTTTGTTTTAATTGAACAAAAAGAAAAAAACAGGAATGGAAGTGAAATATGCAGGTTTAATTCAGCTAAAAAGAAAAATGATAACTATCTCTGCAAATCGAACTACAAACAACCTTAGACTATGAGCTAGAAATAATGCCTTTGGACAGCGTCGATTGTGTAGCAAAACCATAGAAAGATTTTCTAAAGGCTTCTCACCACAAAATTCAAAGGTTTTCCAAAACTATTAGGCATTTCCAAATTGAACTTCAAATCTAAAAAAATAGAGATAATGAACCAAATCGTAGTAAATTGAAGGAGAAATTAAAAAAAAAAACTAAGATAAAAAGTGATGGCTTCTAATTTGGGGCAAAGTTGAAAATCAAATCTACCAATTGTAAACCGATCTGAACTCTCCTACAATCAATAAGGGCACTAGCTGTAGTAAGAAATGACCTCCCAAAAATAAGGGGATCAATCGGTTCCTCATCCATCTCAAGAGTCACAAAGACTTACATCAAAATCGCATATTCTCAAGGCTAAATCCTCAACAATGCCAACCGGTATACAAATAGAACGATCCGCTAGAATTAATGAGATACGGTATTTCTGAAATAATGTAATCCCTATCCTTTTAGCAATAGTTAGGGGCATTAAATTCACACTTGATTCAAGATTGCATAAGCACTTAGGAAAACTCAAGGATCTAAGAGCACAAGGTAGAGTGAAGCTTCTCGGATCCTCTAACTTCTTTGGCAAAGAACACTTGGTGATGGCCCTATGTTATTAACTAACCATAACCACACATTCTTCCATCTTTTTCTGGTCGATGACCATATCCTTCAAGAATCTAGAATATATCGGGTTAGTTCTAATCACATCCATAAAAGACATTGTGACTTTCACACCATCCATAAGTTCCAAAAAAATTTCTCTTTGCTTGGCCAAAATTTGCTTCTTGAAGCAACCTGGAAAAGGAAATTTGGGCTCATATAGTGGTGGAATGTAGCTCATTGCTTTCTCATCCACTTCCTTAATCGATTCTTGAGACTCATTGACCTCTTCACTCACCCTTACTGGAACTTCTACTAGAAGCACAACATCATTGTCTTCATCAACTACCTCTTTCTCCTCCTACAGCTTATCTCCCCTTGATGGAAGCTCTTTACCACTCCTAAGAGTAATCAACTTGCAATATGCCTTTGGATTAGCTTCCGGTTTTCCGGGAAGTGCTCCAGCTGGTCTTTTGGCTTCGAGAAGCCACTTGTGCAATTTGATTATCAAGAGTCTTCAAATGATTGTAGATGTTGTCAAACTTAGCTTGAGATTCATTGTGCCTAACATCAACCTTGTGTTTTCTTATCTAGCCGCTTAGTTAACTCAAGCTGCGCTTTTGCTTGCCCTTCAATGATTTTCCTCATCATAGTTTGAATATCACCTTCTTCACTCACTTTAACTCGCTGATAGTTATTTTCTTTTGGCTATCTCGAGTGTCTAATCTTGATTTCCGATGAGTAAAGGTTCATTGGGATTTGACAAGGAACTCCTCCTCTAAACCGCCTTTGGTGGGTAGTATTGGTCTTGAGGATTCTCCACATTGTTGCTCCTATAGAAAAATGTTATTGTTCCTATAGTTTTGATTATAAGGCCGGTTTTGGTAACCTCTTTGGTAGTTACTTTGATTCTCCAAGTAGTTAACTTCCTCTTGCACTTTCTTACTACCATCATAAACCACTTCTTTATAATCTTGTTGCCATCCATCAACCTCTCCTATGTAATTCACAGCCTTTTGGTTCACAAGGAAGACTTTGCTCAATTTGTCTAACTTCTCACTCCATCTCTGATCACTTCTAATCTTTCTAGAGGAGTATTTGGTATTGCTTCCTTGATTATAGCGCTCTCCAAATCTGAATCTGTCATGTCCCTATCATAATCTCTTCCATAGCAAGCCTCACTCTAAGCAAGATTCTCAATAGGTTGCTCCCCTTGAACTGCAGTCAAACTAGCAAAACTACCATAGTTGGTCGTGTCCAAAGCTCTCCGATAATGCTCCAGTGTCCCTCTATAGAAGATCCCTAAGAGACTCTCTTTTGATATCCCATGATGTGGACAGCTCCTCGTGTACTCCTTTAATCTTTCCCATGCTACATAGAGATTTTCATTCCCTCCTTGCTTGAAACTAGAGATGTCGTTTCTAAGCTTGGATAGCTTTTGCTTTGGGTAGAATATTGTAACAAACTCCTTCTTCACCATATCCTAAGTAGAGACCAATTCCGTTGGGATGTTTCTTTCCCATTGTGAAGCCTTGTTCCCAAAAGAAAAGGGAAATAATATAATTTTGATTGCATCCTCATGGACACTATTCATTTTCATTGTCCTACAAAGTCTCTCAAATCAATGAAGGTGATACAAAGGGTCTTCCAAGCTCGACTTCACCTCAAAGTTGTTGGCCGCAATAGTTGGAGTAGGGATACCATAACGAACTTCTCTAAGATTTGGCTCATCAAAAGCCTCAATTGGTCTAGCAGTTGGTTGTCCAAATCCTAGATGTTGATTTTGAACTCCAATACCATAAACGTCTCCCCTTGGAAGTTGCTCATTCAGTTCCCCTGTTGGGATGTCGCCTTGGTTGTCCATAGGCGTTTCAAGTGATCTTCTCGCTCTTTTTCTCATCTCTTGTTGGTTGTTATTCTATTAGCCTTTTCAAGTGCTACCAAATTCGGATTACCTTCAAGAATTCTCCTTGTTTGCTCTTTAGTTACATGCACCTTCAAGAAAAACAAAAAAGGCAACAAACTCAAACCATTAGTAACCAAACAAAAATAAAGTCTCTAGTCTTAATTTGAATCCAAATTTTAATCGCTAATTGCAATAGGTTCTCTGGCAACATCGTCAAGTTGATGTTTGTTCTTTTGTGTGATGACAAGCAAGCAATTAATCAACAAATGCAAACAACTACCTTTGAAGCATTTGAGGTTCGAACTACAAAGAACCTAGAATCAATGCACAAGAACTATAAGATTCTCACTTACGCTAAAGAAATCAAGAAGTGTTAGATTGACAACTACAACTACTACTCAAACCAAATCAAAAACAAACAAATCATAAACTAAATAACAAGCACAAAATAAGATCAATCAAAAACAGGACAATGAAGAAGCAAAAACAATTGATTAAAAATGAAAGGTCTAAGGCAAGGCAAATGATCTAAGGGAAGGAAAGTCAATCAATGTTGCAACTAGGTACAACAAAGCTCAGCCTAGGACATGAATCACAACCCTATATCAACCCACTCTTATGGCATTAAGCTCTATATCAATCAATAGATTTACTAAACTCTCATTTGCAAACCAATCAATCAATAAGCATTAGGATCAAGTTAACTAAGTCCACTAATCACCCTGACATCATCTCTCAAAGGTTAAGGAAGAAAATATCTTAAAAGGTCATTCAAGAATTTCATCAAACACCTCTCGGGCATGAAATCTCCTAGCATCTATTTTCAAGTGATCAAATTGAATCTAGCATTAAGACCATCTAATAAAAAGGAATCTAACAACCTAAGCATTAAAAATAAATAACCCAACCCTAAAATCTACCAAGCCTTCAATCACTCTATTAACTACTCACACATATCAAAAATAGAAGCAAAACTAAATGATAAGATGACGAACATAATGAAATAGATAAGAGATAAGATAAAGAGATTCTTCAAATATCTTCAAAGACGATAATCCAAGTGAGTCTCTCAAAATTTTCTTTCAAACTCTCGAAAATATTCTGATGAAAAACCTTAGGAAATTAAAGCTTGAATCAGAATTATATCATACTACTTTTAACTTAGGGTTTTAAAGTGATTAAAAGCAGGTTCGGGGTAACCCAAGACAAACTGGGTCAAACCAAAAAAAATTGCCAAAAAGTGGTCTGGGTTGAGGTCCCATAGTCGACCTTGTGGTTGAAGGAGTGTCAAGTAGGAAGAAAGTCGTGCGTACGGTCCATCAAGGTTGAGTACGTCGGGTCACAGGTCAGGGTTCGGATCATGTATGTTTGTTGCAGAACAGGGCTTCATCAACCAGGCTTGGTTGGGTTGTTGGTCGAGGGGACGAGGTCCCGCGTGTGATGAAGCCAACAACCAAAAGTCGAGCTCTCCAAGTAGGGCTGAGAGTCAAGGATCATGATTCCCGTGAGTTCCCTTTGGTCACATGCGGATTGGGTCATAACCATCGACCGTGTGGTTGATGATCCTCAACAGTGAGCAGCTTTTTTAGGAAATGGTGCGTCAATCCCCTTGGGTCGACCGCGTGATCTGAGCCTTTGTGTACATGCGTTTCACTCAGTTTCTCTGTTGGGCCCCGATCTCTCGACCGTGTGGTCGAGCCATCTTATTCCCGTGCAATCTGATGTGGATATCAACCATGATTGGTCGATCTTGAGGTCAATCCTCAACCTTTCTTCTCCTTTCTTCATATTTCTTGATCCACTCTTATCCCAATGATTGAATGCCTCATCCCGTGAACTCCAATCCTCTAAGTTAAGTTCCAAATCACCTAAAATGACTCAAGAAGGAAGAAAATATACAATGCATGATCCTAAGACTCTAATGAATGAACTAAAGACAATGCTATCGAAAATGGGACTAATTGTAACCGATATGAATGACAATGATGCAAAACCACAATGAAAACTAGTGCAATATTCACATATATTATCAGGTCAGCATAAGTTAATGTAGCTAAGACCAATATTGATATAACTAGAAAGTGGCACCACAGATGAGCTAATATGGTAAAGAGATCTATGGAGACATTGGTAAAGAAAAGATGCTTAAAGAGTGAAGTTGTTAAAGATTCTCAGTTTCTATGAAGCATGTGCTTTAGATAAATCTCACAAGCAAAGTTTCCCTCAGAAAGCTAAGCCCGTGTCGATATGTATTTTAGAATACATTCATTCGAACATGTGGGGATCATAGAATACTACCCCAAGTATATCAGGAGCTCAATACTTCATCAGTTTCATTGATAACTATTCAAAGAAGGTTTGGGTTTATTTTTCGAAGAAGAAAAGTGATGCATTTCACGCATTTTTCAGATTGAAAAGTTATGGTGGAGAATCAGACAAGGGAGGAGATCAAATGCCTAAGAACAGACAACATACTAGAGTTTTGTAATACACAATTTGATGACCTATGTAGAGCTTCAGGCATCAAAAGAAACACAATAGTCCCTTATACACCACAACAAAACGGTATATCAAAAATGAACATGACAATTATGGAAAAGGTGTGAAGCATGTTAGCGGAGACTGGTTTAGGTGGAGAATTCTAGGCAGAAGCAGCTAATACGGCTGTGTACATCATTAGTATATCACCCTCATCATCAATTAATTTTGAAATACCAGAAGAACAGTGGTCCAACTCTAAACCATCTTATGAGCATCAAAGGAGTTTTGGTTGCGTAGCCTATGTTCATACTGCTCAAGAGAAGATAATCCTAGAGCTCTTAAAGGAGCTTATGGTTAACTGACAAAGGGTTACATGATATGGTTGACTAAAGAAAGAAGAGTCGTAATAAGCAGAGATGTAGTCTTTAACGAGGATGTTTTGTTTAAACATTCTGAGGCAAAGAATGATACAAATTCAGTTCAGATTCAGAGGGTTAAGAAAGCATCTGGTAAATGAGTATCTTTCAAAGAGAATTTGGAAGAAATTCTAGGTGGACTAAGCAGAAAATCTACATTGTATCAGACAGAGTTATCATATCAGGTGGAGTTGAGGAGGACTCAGTTCCTGAAGTTGTAAATGGTTTAGAAATTCAGAGTGACGGTGAAATCGTTTCAGATATAGAGAGTTCAGAAACTACAAAAGAAGACCTAAGCACAGAAGCATCTAGAGAAGATCAGGATACAAATCAAAGCGCAGATCAGTGAGTATCTTTTGGCAAGGGACAGACAGAGAAGAGAAGTGAAACCACTATCTAGATTTGAAGAGGCAGATCTAGTTGCCTATACTCTAACTAGCTGAGAAGTTATTGAAATAGATGAACCTAAAAGCTACAAAGAAGCTATGACTTGCAAGAACAGAAAGAAATGGTGTGAAGCTTCTAATGAGGAAATGGATTCCTTAATACGAAATCATACTTGGGTTTTGGTTAATAACCAAATAACCAGAAGGTGGTAGGATATAAATAGATTTTCAAGCTTAAACCCAGAATCCCAAGAGTTGAAAAACCAAAGTTTAAGGGTAAGCTCGTGGCAAAAGAGAACACCCAGATGGACGGGATTGATTGTAATGAGGTCTTTACCCTAATTGTTAAACATGTCTCAATTAGGCTACTATTATCAGTAGTTACTAACTAGGACATGGAGTTAGAGCAGCTTGGCGTTAAAACAACTTTTTTACACAGAGTTTTACATGAAACTATATATAACAACCAGAAGATTATGTAGTTAAAGGTAAGGAAGATAAAGTCTGCCTACTCAAGAAATCCCTATATGGCCCAAAACAGTCACCGAGAAAATGGAATCTAAGGTTCAATGATTCATGAACAAGCAACAGTTTCAGAAAAGTGAATATGATTCATGCATGTACATCAAGGGTGATTCAATACAAAATATGATCTACCTACTTCTATATGTTGATGATATGCTTATTGCATCAACAAGCAAAACAGAAATTTTAAAGCTAAAGCATCTATTGAACAGCGAGTTTGAAATGAAGCACTTGGGTGCATCAAGGAAAATTCTAGGAATGGACATTCACAGAGATATAACAAATGGTACTCTGACTCTATCTCATTCAAGCTATATAGATCAGATACTTAAAATGTTCAACATGGATCAATGCAAGACAGACAGTACTCCACTAGGATCAAATTTCAAATTATAGAGTGTTAATGATGAGAATGATATCAGAGAAAAAAGAGGAAATGATGACATACCTTATATGAGTGTTGTTGGCAATGTCATGTATGCAATGGCAGGCTCCAGACCTAATCTTATATACTCCATCAGCTTGGTCAGCGGGTCCATGACAAAACCAAGGAAAAGGCATTGATTAGCAGTAAATTGGATAATGAAATACTTAAAAGGAGAATCAACAGTGAATTTAACATTCAAGAAATGTTCAGATTTCAGAATCAGAGGTTATTGTGATGCAGATTATGCAGTAGATTCAGACAGAAGAAGGTTAATCTCAGGGTATGTTTTCACAGTGGGAAATAATACAATCAGTTGGAGATCACATTTACAGAAAGTAGTTTCATTATCGACAACCGAGTCAGAGTATATTTTATTATCAAAAGCAAGCAGAGAAGCAGTTTGGATATGAGGAATTTGTGCAGAAATGAAAGTATCTAAAGGTCTAGTTGAAATCTTTTGCGATTCGTATGTGTGGAGAAAGAACAATGCACATTGAAGTTAAGTACAACTACATCAGAGAAGTCATCAAAGAAGGTCTAGTAGGTGTTACTAAGATACACATATCAGTAAACCCAACAGACATGTTTACTAAAGTATTACATGGTGAGAAGCTCAAAGGTTGCATGCAATCTTTGAACATGGTTCAAACTTGAGCCAGAGCTCAAGTCGAGGCTTCGCAAGAAAACTTGGGATGCGAAGTCTCGTTTTTTGTTGAAGATGACCAAGCTTCATCAGAGGAAGGATTCCAAGGGCTTTGATCTTTCAGCTCGAGGCTAGATCTTTTCATGTATCTTTCAACATACAAAGATCCTAAATCTGTTCAAACGTGACCTGTCTTAACTGTGAAGAAAGCAAAAGAGATGATTAGGGTTCTACTTAGAAGTCAAATCGTCTAAGATAAAGATGAAAGGGGTTCAAAACGACTCAAGAACTTAAGAAACTGAGAGAGTTGAGAAGAAGAGAGGTCACTTATGTTTTGTTATTGTTAACCGGAGATGAAAGCGGAGCTAGTTCTTCATCGGAAAACCATGAACAGAACCCATAGAGTTAGAGAGCATTTGGAGGCTAGGAGTTTGTTGTTCAGACAAGAGTGAGCGACAAATGTGGAAAATGTTGGATTTTATCAGTCAGCTAACTCTAATATAGGCCAAATTCGAACCCATTTAGCCATGAAAAAACCAATGCATTCGAGTTGGGCCAGTTCATTTTAAGTCCAAGTTGTGGCTAATATTTCTACAGCCCATCCGATCCATTTTGTGCTATTAATGTATCTGGTCATATATTGAGAGTGATTGAATCCGAGAATTAGCTTATTTGCATCTACATGTTGGGCTTAAAGGCCTATGTTTGTAACTAGTACGCACGTGTGTATGTATTATGTATAAAATACATGTATCTATATCCCTCTAATTTCTTATGTCATTGCGTATATGTATAGGCTTTATATATATAAGTTGGCTAAACGCATATTCTTTATCTCACCATCTTATTTTTCGTTTTCATTTTCTTTCTCGTCTCTGAACCTCTCTTTTAAGGTCTCTATCTCTCTTTCTCTCTAAACCTAATTATCATCTCATATAACTATAATTAAGGTTTTCGATACACAAGTGAGCTGATATTAATTCCAAAATGCACAATGTTTTTTTCTATTGATTGCTTTCTTTTGCAATAAATTTGATCAGAACGAAGAACGAATTTGATATTGCTTGGTAGAGATGGCGACGGATTACAACAGAGCCGATGATTTCTTATTATCTCAGCAACAAGAGGTAAATTAATTGACAAACTTTTTATTGATTTTCTCTGATTTTAATGGGTTTTTTTTCAAAGCTATGGTGCAATGTTTAAGTTTTTTTTTTATTCTTTTAATTTTAATTATACTTTGTTCTCGAATCACTCTTATTAGTGCTATAGATGGAATTGAATCTGGGTAGTAATTAAAAAAATAAAATTGGGAAATAAATTCCATTTTTGTAATTTTAAGAATTGACTACAATAAAAATATTTAAAAACTAATTGATATTTCTATGTTGAGGTTAGATTAGTAGTCAACAAGTCAAAATCCTTATGGTAAGTTGCCAACCTAATCGTCGGCAATTTCACAACGGCGTACACGTTATTTTCATCTTACTTCTACCATTCAAACATTGTTTTTTCTTTTTTTCATATATATATATTCTGGTCAAAATTAAATATTGCCCAAAAAGACTTTATATTTAAACATTTCATGACATAAAAAAAAAAGATTTTCTTACTAATTATCAAAATAGTTTTTATAATTTCCAAATTAGTATTCAAATGGTTGAATTGTTATTTGTCTAGTACAAGATATTTCCTTACATAAAAATCTTATCAGAGATATTTTAATGAAACGGACGGTCGGAACAATTTAAACTCAATCTTCATCTAGAACCCTTGGTGAAATCAACGGTTTGTAAAACTGTCACGTGACATGTTTAATGACACGTGTTCTCCATCCCGATCTTCGCCATGCCGATTTTCCTATTTGGTCTATGCCTTGTTGTTTTTTCCTAATTTAAACTTATTTGGATTCCGGTCAATCGGTTTATGAACACCGGTATGGAAATTGCTTTCCGGTTTAGGATTTGTCGGCAAGTGTTGATGATTCATGAATCACGATGATCATTCTCTTTTTTGCCTCTCTTTTAAAATTTTAAGAAAAATTTAATTACAAAGCTATAGAATTTCTTTTAAAACTAATGATTTATTTCGATTTTGCTTTGTTTTGCCTTAGTCTACCTCTGGTGCAAATAAATACGGAGGACTTGTGCCAAAGAAAAAGCCTCTTATCTCCAAGGTGATCTTTAACTTTTAACTTTTAAGTAAACCCACTCATTCATTTCATATATTCGTATGATTTTAATTGTTTATTTTCAAATTTTTAAATTAATGCAGGATTACAAACGTGCTTTTTTTGATTCTGCTGATTGGGCTTTACACAAGGTATATTAATTTATACAACCTTTTTCACTTTCATTCAACTTTAATCTTTTAAACAATTACATATTTTTGTGTATTAAAATATTGATATTCACAGCAAGAAGCAAGTATAGATGAGAGAACAGTAGCGGCAATAGAAAAATTAACACCAAAATTGCAGGTACTTTCTTGTTTGTGTAATTAATTGCTTTTAGTTAGTAATCATAATAATTCACCTAAAATTTCGTATATTATTTGCAGAGAACGCCTCGCAAGCAACTTCCACCAAGAAGACCCACCTGTGCAACAGGACATGAGAGTCTGGTGAGAAAATGATTGCTTTAAGTAACCAGTATAACAAAGACTAATGTTCTATTTTCATCTTATGTAAATAAGATATGTTGTTAACAAATATTTAATAAATAATTTGCAGACAGAGTCGAGCTATTAGAGTACAACGAAAAGAGTTTGACGTGGAAACTGAACGTGATTGGTTTGGTGGTCGCCTACCCACGTTGTTCTGCTTTTTCGTTCTTGGTCCATCAAATGCTTGTCGTTTCAATAAAATTCGCAGACAATTGTTGCTGTTTCTCTTTCTCTGTCTGTCTCTTGGTCCATAAAGGCATGCATGAATATTGTGTAGGTTTTAAGAAAACATAATAATAATAAAGAAATTAAAATATATATAAATTCATTCGCATAAATTAATTAAATGGTTTAAAAGTAAGTATATTTGACACACAAATTCTATTAGATATCCTTACAAACAATTTTTTCATTTAGTTCTTATAATTAGTTAATGTTTTTTCTTTAACATCATGATCATATTTATTAACAGGATAAAATGTAATCATAAGATATGAATAATACAAGAAAATCATATTTATTAACAGGATAAAATGTAATTTTCATAAAAGATATTAGAAGAATGCAATCAAGCTAATGTATCTGCAACAATCTCAGTATTTCCAAACCGATTTCTCTAGTGTGTTGTCTCACATATTGCAAAAATAGAAATTGAAGTTTGTAGTTTCGTTATTCAAAAACTTGTAAACTGTTTAGTTGTCGCCTCAAATAATACTTGTCTATATCCTTTAATCCAAGCTTGTTGTAATGCTATTAGAAGTGTTTGGAATTCAACTTCAAGAACAAAAGTACAAATATTAATAGTTTTGCGGCCAGCTTCAAGGAGAACACAATTTTCATCATGGAAGATCCATACCACATTTTGATGAGTTTGATGATTCTATATTACAGCAATCGTAATTGCACTTAACATAATCTGTTTTTGGTCATGTCCAATGTGTCTGGTTATCAGATTGTGTTGAAACATGCAGAGTGAGCAAATCAGACTATTATGGATAAATTGCCCAAGTCCATTCAAAAACATCTCTTTGTATTGCCAATATTGTTTGATGTCAAATCATAACATGTCTCTGATAAATTAGCAGGTTTTGACTCTTCCAAATTCTCCATAATGTCCAAACTGGTAGTTGACATTGATACTGATTCAGCCCTGGTGTTGTGATATATTGGAGCAAAATCTCATCTTGTCATCAACCGTAAATGAATGATCTGTTAACTCTATGAACATATTAATGCTTTTCCAAATTGTTGTAGCGTAAAAACATGTGAAGAACAAATGATCAGAAGATTCATCCGTTGAATAACATCGTTTACACTGGGCATTATCTATGATCCGTCGATCTTTCAAGAGTGTGTCAACAGCAACAACCTTCGATACTAACTGCCAAAGAAAATGTTTTAGATTTGGTGATGTCTTTAACTTCCAAAATTGTTGTTTGAGTTCTGGTGGACTTGGTGGAGGACGAATAGCAACTTGTTCTCAATGAGATGCTAACCAATATCCAGATTTGATAGTATAAGCACCATTGTTGGTAAAGTTCCAACCAATAATAAACTCACTAGCAAATGAAATGAGCTTTAATTTCTGGATTTTAGCTATACCATTAGGGTATATCACATTTTCCAATATGTTCAAATTCCAGCCATAAAAATTTAGATGAAAAAGCTTAGAAATGTATCAAGGTGTAATTGAAAATCTTGTCAACGACGAGCGGGATAAACGCGGATATGTGTTTAACCATCGATTAAACCAAATATTGATTACAATAATATCTCCACCAATAAAACAAAAACCTTTCTTAATCAAATATTTACCTTCTTACAATGATCTCTAGAGAAATGATGGCTTTAATCCCAGAGTCCACTCCCTAATGTATGTTTGAGGATAGTAACGATCCTTTATAACTCGTGCTGCCAAACTGTGAGGTTGGGTGAATAATCTTTTCTTTCCTCAACAAGGCTCTATTGAAACTCTCAATATCTCTAAATCTCAATCCACCCTCTCTTTTTGGTAAACTCAATCACTTCCAATGTAACCAATACATAGCCTTTTTATTATCACCTTTGTTCCACCAAAATTTAGACATGGCTTGATTTATCTCTTCATAAATGCCTTTAGGAAGGTTGAAATAATTCATAGTGTAAACTGGAAGAGCTAATGCCACAATTTTCTATAGAATTTTCTTCCCAGCATCAAGAAGAAAACGATACTTCCATTGCTGCTTATTTTTATTCCTTTAACAGATTTTCTACTGCAGCTTTATATAATAAGTGACCCAAAACTTCTCCACACAAGATGAATAAATAAGGAGAAAGTGGATCTCCTTGTCGTAAACCACAACCATGCATTATCGAACCATATGGTGTACCGTTGACAAGCACTGAAAAATTAACTGATTTAAACACATTGCATTGTCCATTAAATCCAAACGTCTTAGAAACCCATCGCAATCATTGTGTCTCTTAGAAATTGTCATTCTAACCTTTCATAAGCTTTTGAGTTGTCAGTTTTGATCGACATATAATACTTAGACCAATGATTACAAGACTTAAGAGAATGCGTAAGCTCTTCAGCAATAATGACATTGTCCATGATATGTCTACAAGGTGTAAAAGCGGGTTTTTCCTCACTGATAATGGAAGGCAAATGATTTATTAATCGTCCCATTAAGATTTTTGATATAATCTTATAGCGTACAATGCTATAGACCTAAAATCAGTCAAGCTCATGGGCCTTTTGATTTCGGAATCAAACACAAGTGATTATATTTAGTCCCAAGTTGTATAATAGATGTTTCAAAGAACTTATGAACCTCACGATAAATATCAACTTTAATATATGGCCAGAATTGTTAGTAGGAAACTCTAGTGAATACATCCGGGCCTGGAGCATGATCTGCTCCAATAGCAAATATAGCCTGATCAATCTCATCATCACTAAGCAGTCGTGTTAACTGTGTATTCATATATGTAGTGATTCTGTTATGAAAATCTGACAAAATTTCACTATATGATTGTGAAAGATCCCGAGAAGAACAAAACTGATCAGTAAAATATGCAGATGCTGAAATTTCAATGGCTTCATCACCTCTATGAATAGAACCATTCTTATTTTCTATTGCTAAAATGCGGTTACGAGTTGTACGTTGCTTTGTTGCAAAATAGAAAAACTTTGTGTTTCTATCACCTGACTTGATTTATTGAGATCTACTCCTCAAGTACCAATATTGTTCATCTTCACGGTATGCTTTTTGAAGATCTTGTTGAATCTTATTTATCGCTGATGTTGATAGAGTACCTTAAAATTATCTTTGATCCAATAAAACTCTCAAATCTCTGATAATTGAAGCAACATTGGCGTGATTATTCTTTTTCCACATAGAGATGAACCATCTGTAGGATTGAATTCGAGATTCCAGATTTGTAGAATTTTGTGATCTTTGCCAAGCATGTATTACTATGTCTTTAAAACCTTCACGTTCAAACATTCTCTTATCATACATGAATTTACCCTGTCCGATATCATTTTGTTAACTACAACTGAGGATTAACAGTCGATGATCTGAGCTTTCAAAGGGCAAATGTTCAACTTGTGCAGATGGAAATGACTCAATCATTCATTGTTAGCCATTGCACGATCAAGACTGTTACTCGATGTGAGTATCTCATACATGTTCATGAAAATCGATCTTTAACTCATTTAATGTCATGAAATTGGCAGGAATGTATCTTACGTCTAAAGTTTTTGAAACTACTCTCTGGTTTGCGTACACTTCCTCTCTTTTTAGAGTTATTCTTGGTCTCTTTGAAATTACCGAGAATCAACCAAGGAGCTAGTCATGATGCTGAACGACGTTCAAGTCTTTCACATTGATGATTTCAAGAGCTTGAATTTGGTAGACCATACACAAAAAATAAGTGGAAATGAAATCCATTACATTCAACTGAAAAATCAACCAAATTTGCAGACATGAAACTAACTGAAAAGACAGCTAAACCTCCACTTATAATTGATTTGACTCTCTTGAAATGTTTAAACATTAGAAAAAATGAATGTCTATGGCTCTTAGAATTTATAATAAAAAAACATCTAAAAATGCAAACAATCAAGGTCTAAATCTACATTTTTAACATTGATTTATTAGAGTCTCAAAATATTAAGCTATGTTTGTTTTCTAAAAAGTTAAAATTAATATTAGAAAGAATTAATTAAATAGTACAGTTAACATAATGTTTTCATATAATGTTCTAAACTTCTAATTAACAAGTAAAACTTCATTATTTTTATATTACGAATGACAAATTAAACAAGTAGCACTTGCTGATTAGGATTTTTTGTAAACATTTTCCAAACGTTTGAATATCATACAACTATAACGTGCAGCTAACATGTTAAGACTACACTACTATCAAATTCTTGCGTAAAGTTTCTTGAATACAAATAATATACAATTTGAATAACATGCTATATTGCTATTGAGGATAGTTAGGTGAATTTGTAAATTCAGCTGCTCAATACATGTCTCGTATACTAGCTGAACGCTAGATCATCAGATTCTCCCATAGTCCCATGGACCCAAGGCAGAACATACCAAAAACCAAACAATTGATAGATTCATGTTTATTGATGATTCGTAGAAGGCAGACAAAGCTTAAAAAAGTCTTAGGTAACTTTGCAATATTTTTCATGTTACATGACCTAAAATAAAGATTTTAGAATATACAAAACTTAACAAGAAGATAAAATTTGAAAAATATCTCATTTTCTCTCAAGCCCAAGAATCGAGAAAATCCTAATCTCCTTTGTCTCCGTCGCCGATGGTGGTTTTGGCCGCCAACACCGGACTTGTCCATCTCTTCTCTGGTTTCTTTGTGCTCTCCTCTATTTGTCGTGTCTTTTCATCTCTTCTCTCATTTTCTCTTTTGTCTTCTCCGATGCTTTTTCTTTTTCTTCTCTTCACCAACTCTTCCTTCCTCCTGCGTGTTTTCTTTTTTGGTCCCCTCCTCCAATGGAAGTTATGGCTGGTAAAAATCAAGTTCAAAGCTCTTTCTTTCGAGGATGAAGAACCTTCGTCGTCTGTACTTCCATCTCCCTCCACTGTATCAGAGGTTGTTGTGTTTCTCTAGTCTCTCTATCCCTTCTCGCCCTCTCGATATACCACCTTATCTGTTCATGCGTTCGGGTGGCTCTCCCACTGTGTTCTCTTGCTGGAAAATCGACCTTTTAGGGAGCCTTTGCAGATTGTCCTTCTCTCATCATCGTGGCTGCATCTCAATGCTTAATTGGCGACGTATGGGATGTGACTCAACTCCGGTGACATCACTAACTAAATCTGCGACGAGAACTCTCTTCTGTGAGCTAGGGTTTCCACTTTTTGTCTCCACACAGGTCCATTTTCAAATGCGCCTCTTTGTGGGCCGTTTTGGTGGGTCTATCATTTAAGGTGCAATTTTAAAACTTATTTTTTTTTGTTTAACAGAAACTGAATCTCAGGAAAAATCCGTTTCTGTGGGCTTTAGAGTAGTGAAGTTTAAGAATCTCATGATCTCAAGCCCAAGTATTAGGATAGGTTCTCTTAGGAGAATGTTATACCTAATTGTTTTCTCCTTTATGGAAAGTATTATTCTACCAATCTTCTCTGTTCCAAAGAAGTTTTCTCAAAGCTAGATACGATTATTACTATCGATAAGCTATTTGGCGTGTTCAACTGCCTATCATGACAATGGAACTAGAAATGCTTCAAGAGTCCTCATTCGAGGCGAGAATGAAATTTCAGCCCTTATCCAAAAGATTCAAAGTGTTTGAATTACTCCACATGGATGTATCTTATCTATAATTTATATATTATTGGTTTATGATTTATATCTTCTTTTATGCTGATGTAATCAACTCTTAAGTTAATAAAATCAGTTGTTTGACAAAAAAAGAATATACAAAACTTAACATGAACAAACCAAGGATTGATCTAAATTCTCTAATGGAAATTTTATAGTTTTCTCTCGAACTTATACTTATGTAGACTCATCTTGTTAGATTTTTTGTTAATTGGTTAATATTCTTAATCAGTTGTTACATTTTGGTGTAGTGTGCTTTTAAGTTCAAATAACAGAACATAATTTTGTTGTAAAGAAACAAAAATTATTCAAAGATACACTAGTAAGTAGCGATCATTTAAATTTTGGTTTGCTTTCATATGGTTTGTTTTTTTATGACACAGAAGCATAATATATTTATAATTGGGCCAAGCTCAAAAAGCAATACAAGAAAACATTCAGATAAATGGGCCATATAGGTCTAAAAAAGAAAAACTAAAGCCAACAATAACAAGTGAGCGAACGAACGAGAAGTAAGAGGAGATCACTAAGGGTGGAAATAGGCTAGGTCTTTAATGAATTTTCTTGTCCATTAGCTTCAACACCTCCGCCGTATCACTAGTCTTCAACTGCTTAGACACCAGAAAAACTAAAGCCAACAATAACAAGTGAGCGAACGAACGAGAAGTAAGAGGAGATCACTAAGGGTGGAAATAGGCTAGGTCTTTAATGAATTTTCTTGTCCATTAGCTTTAACACCTCCGCCGTATCACTAGTCTTCAACTGCTTAGACACCTTCGATGAAGTTTTAATCCTTGGGTTCGAGGTGATGGGTGTTTCCAGGCCAATACTTGCAAGTGGTGGAGCATTCACATATGACATGAAGCTATCATGAGTATGTGCTAAAACATCATCAACCAACATAGGAGTAATTATTCCTGAAGACGAGTTTGGTGGTGAGACAGTAAAAGCGATCGATGGTGATAGTGGTCGCATGGCAAGTGATATACTAGGTGAAAAAGAAGTGGTGTCTGTCGATGATTCATCATTGTGAGCTTCAGGGAAAGGGTTAACCAAGTAATCAGCTGGTTGGGGAATGTAGGGGCAGAAGCAAGTATTGTGAGTTATCTTCTGACAAGTGAAACAGAAACTTGAGACCATTTCATAAGCAAGCTCCACCTGAAAAGGTCACCATTTTCACAATGTACCATCTTAAAAAACTTCAGCCTATTTTCAAACTTAAAATTTATTCTTGCTCGGACAGTGAAAGGAGATATAGCAACTGTTTTCGTGAAGGTACACATCAATTACTTCTCCCAAGGTACATGTGATTTCCTTCACTACAGCTTTTGAAGCATTCTGCATTGGGGATTAGTAATTTGTACCCACACTGGTACCTTGGTGAGAAAGTCCGGTTCAATATAATCTTCCCATTTGGCCAACGCCACTATCCAGCCGTTGTATATAGTTGGTTGCATCCTCAGAATCACATTCATGTCTTCCTCCGATTCAAAAAAAAACTGAGCATAATCTTTGTCAATGAGCCTTCCATTAACATGGCGATGTAGACTCCACACCATTGGGAGATATTCCACCATCTCCTACGTGTTATGTTCCCAATGATTTAAAGGTTTAGCAATCAAGGTCTTCCTATTCTTCACTTGTGTTGATGCATACATGTGATCTGCTATAAAGATCCATGGGTCTTTGCTTCAAGGTGGAATTGGCGGAGTGATTGTCTGAAGTTTGGTTTCATGTTGTTGTAATTATTACCAGATCGCACTTGTGAGAAAAATTTACAGTGGAAAAGATTAGAGTGTATGTCCAAGTGACTAAAACCATCTTGATCAGTGCAAAATGTCGTAGCGTTGGTGTGCAGTGCAATTAATATCATCTATATCACGCTTCAACTACTTTAACTTACTAGGAAGAGCAGGATAGAGACTGGTTAGATTCAGTAGTTTTGCTCCAAGTGGCACTTTTAGTATGGCCCCGACTCACAGGCAAAAGGAATTTAGCCTCACAAGAAAACTGAAATTAAGATAATATTAGAAAGGGGTAATCATAACTATAGAGTAGACTAGAAAGGAAAATGATGATTGTAGCCTTGCCACCAGTGCTCGAGAAGTTCAGTTTTCTAGGTGGTTTGTCGTGACAGGCAACCAAAACATCGTCAACAAATAGAAGGTTCTTAGCGCGTGTGGCTTAAATTGCACGGTAGCTAAATGGGCTCAGAAATTGGGACCAATTCTAGCCCATGAATCCAGCTACTTCGGATATCCTGAAAGAAACATATAATTATAGGTCTTCAAAGCCCATTAGCATAGCTGATCTTTTCCCACGGCCCATTCTCATCATGGATCCAATGAGGGCGTCCAATTTCAATGTAGTCATTTGTGAGCCCTTGAGAAACCACACTTTTAGCTATAAGCATTGCCTCTGTGTTCCCGCGTTTGGAAACATTTAAGTACTAAACAACAACAAAAATTTTCTCCAACTCTTTGATTCTGTTTACCCGTGTCTTAAATTTGGGCCCATTGGATGGAGCATTTAAACTTTGGATTAAAGAGCCATCTTCGGAGAGGACTATAATGCTTTCCTTCCTCAAGCCAAGCATGCTTTGAAGTCCCCATTCAATACCTTTGTATCCTAGATCACTTTGTGACTTTAGCCTATGGAAAGTGTGTCTAGAGTGCAGAGTTATTGCATTCTCATGATTTAATAAGCACCAGACACCACCATGAAGGTTCCCTTTAGAGTTCCAGCTTGTACTTATAACAATTTTCTCCATTTTCTGTCAGTATTGAGGCTCTGGTGTGTTTAGTAGATCTCTGTGTAAATTCCATCAATTTAGAACTTGCTTTAGTCCAACCTTGCATATCTCCAAGGGATTCACTGACAAGTTCCTGGAGGTTTTTGTGCTCTCCTTGGATAATGGTGTTATTCTTATTTTTCCAGATTTTTCAGAGGATCTAGGGGAAAAATTCTTGAATATCCTTTGGTATTTCCTTCAGACTGTGTAGCTGTAAAGCCAAGAAAGGCTGTGAAGGATCGAAGTTTGTGAGTAACCATCTCTGAGGGAGGAATTCCAGATAATCTCCATATCTGTCGAGCTAGATAACAATGAAATATGGTGTGATTGATTGTCTCCAGATGGGTCCTTTGGTATTTCCTTCAGACTGTGTAGCTATAAAAGCCAGGAAAGGTTGTGAAGGATCGAAGTTTGTGAGTAACCATCTATGGGGGAGGGAATTCCAGATATCTCCATATCTGTCGAGCTAGATAACAATGAAATATGGTGTGATTGATCGTCTCTGGATGGATCCTGCAGATTGGGCATATGTTGTTATCAATAATATGTCTCCTTTTGAGGTGATCTTTGACTGCAAGAGCACCTGAGATCATCCTCCACAAAAACATTTTGATCCTTGGGGGAATAGATCTTTTCCACATCAATTTTTAACTATATTCTTCTCAAAATCCTGGCCTGATGATCTATTACCATTGTTGTTCTTCTCGCTTAGCAACCAATTCCCACTTTTCACTGAATACTCACCTGATTTATTATATCCCAAGGACCATGAATCATTTAATGATACATTAGGTGGTTTGGTTATAATTCTATCCACATCCTTAGGGTGAAAAAGTTGTAGCAGGTGATCAAGGTTCCAATCCCCATTAGTGGTAAGTTGTGAAACCTTGAGACAAACATCGAATGTTAAGTTCTTACTAATGGATGGCCTAGGGAGATCATGAAAAATCCAGTTCGTAGACCAAAATAAAGTGTTGCTTCCATTTTTAATATTGCGAACTAATCCTTTTTTCAAAAGTCCCCTCCCATAGAGAATGCTCTACCAAATATATGAGGCGTTGGAGGTAGTTCACAATCCAGATTCTCTAGCCTTATTTGCCTAGCAGAGCTTGATTGAAGTTTCCAATGTCCTTAAATCTTAGGCCTCCATTGTTCTTTGTTTTACACATATGTTCCCAAGACACCCACATAATTTTCTTGTGTTGTTGACTATTGTTCCACCAGTAATTTCTGATGACACTTGTGATCTGTTTTATTTGTTTTTGGGGAGTTGAAAACAGGACATCACATACACAGGGAAGGCTTGAGCCACAGCTTTAATCAAAATTTCTTTGCCTCCTAACGAGATGTATTTTGCAAACCAATTATTTTTCCGCTTTGCCAATTTGTCAGTTATGAATTGGAGCATCATGGATTTATTTTGGGAAAAACACTCAGGAAGCCCTAGATATTTCTCCATACCACTTTGATTAAAAATACCCAGTTTTTCCTGAATCTGCTTCTTATCAGCTGCCTTTACTGCCTTGCTAAAAGTTTTTGATGGTTTGGATAGGTTGATTCTTTGTCCAGAGGGCAGTTTATATTGCGTTAGGAATTCTTTGATTGTTGAAGCTTCTCGGAGGCTAGCTTTGCATAGGAACAGGCTGTCGTTTGCATATAGAAGTTGTTGGACAGCCGGGCCCGTTGCTCCAAGTTGAATGCCTATTAAAAGTGATTGGAGTTTATTGGAGTTATAACTCAAATTGAACAAACATAAAACTCCATTGATGATTGAAAGAGTTGATACAGATTCTGCGAAGAGCAAAATGAAAACTCTCTCGTGAAGAAGAAAGCGAAAAACAAGCGTTCTGTTTTATAGATAATAGAAAGATAAAGTCAAAAGAATGAATCTAAGATAACCGGTTTCAATAAAATGAATAACCAAGAAATCTATATATAAACTAAACCAAACATACTGAACCAGTATTAACTCTAATACACCCTCTCAAGATGGCATTTAAATTGTCTTGAGTGCCATCTTGCCGATCAATTGATAAAACTTTCCTGGTCCTAATGGCTTAGTAAACACATCTGCCAATTGATAATCTGATTGAACATGTAGAGTTTTGATGAGACCACTTAAAAACCTTTTCTCTGACTATATGACAATCAAGTTCCAAGTGTTTTGTTCTCTCATGGAAGACTGGATTGTTTGCTATGTGTATGGCTGTTGTTGAATCATAGAAGAAAGCTACTGGTTTTGATTGAGGAACCTGCAACTCAGTTAGAAGGTTAACTAGCCATTGAACTTCTTTAACTGCAAACCCCATAGCTCTATATTCGGATTCAGCTGATGATAAGGAAACTGTCTCTTGTTTCTTAGATTTCCAAGATATAAGAGAATCACTTAGAAACATACAGTAACCAGAAGTGGAGCATCTTGTGTCTTGTAGGATGCCCAATCTGCATCTAGAAAAGCTTTAAGAAAACAAATCTGACTGTGCAGAAAAGAAGAGACCAACACCAAAGGAATTCTTCAGATAATGTAGTACTTTGTATGCTGCTTGTAAATGAGACTGCTTTGGATTAGAGACGAATTGATAAAGACGGTTTACTGTAAAACTTCTATCTGGACGTGTAATAGTAAGATACATCATACGACTAACCAATCTTCTATAGACTGAATTATCAGGCAAAGGAGTCTCATCATTGTTATTTACAAGAGGTAAGCTAGGTTCCATGGGAATACTAGAAGGTTTACAAGCCATCAATCCCGTTTCTTCTAATAATTCTAGTGCGTATTTTCTTTGGCAAACTAAAATTCCAGCAGAGGATCTAGCAATTTTAAGGCCAAGAAAATACCTTAATGGACCAAGGTATCATATTTTGAAGCACTTGTTGAGAGCATTCTTCAGGTCTGCTACAAGTGAATCATCATTTGTTGTGATGATAATATCGTCCACGTAAACAAGTACTACAATGTAATATCCTTCAATATTGTGAATAAAAAGCGTGTGGTATGTGTGAGATTTGGTAAATCAAAGACTGAGAATAGAATCACTAAATTTTAGGAACCATTGACGTGATGCTTGTTTTAAACCATATATTGACTTCTTGAGTTTGCAAACGGCATCGGCTAGGAGAGTGTGACCATTTGGAGGAGTATAATCCGGAGGTAATCTCATATAGATCTCTTTATCTAAATCTCCATTGAGGAATGCATTAGAGACATCTAACTGGGTAAGACTCCATCGTTTTGCTGCAGCTACTGCAAGTAAACTGTTCACCGTAGTCATCTTTGCCACTGGTGAATAGTATAAACAATCAACCCCCTCTTGCTGTGTGTATGCCTTTGTTACTAACTTTTGCTTATACCTTTCTAAAGTTCCATCAGCATTAAGCTTTGTGTTCTAGACCCATTTGCATCCTATGGCTTGTTTGTTTAGAGGAAGAGAGCATATTGTCCATGTATCTGAACGTTCCAGAGCTTGCAATTCCTCATTCAAGGCTGCTAACCATTCATCAAACTTTTTGGCTTATGAAAATGTAGTGGGTTCTCCAAAGGCCATCACTAAGCATATATAGTTGCTATATTCTTCAGAATGATTTTCATAAGACAAATAAGCTGCAAGAGGGTAAGGTATGTCAGTTTCAGTAACATTCATGTAATAATCTGCTAAATGACTTGGAAGTTTTGAAACTCGTTTGGGGATAAAAGGAAGAGAAACAGAAGGTGTTTTGAAACTCGTTTGCTGCAAGTTTATGTCTTCATTCGTTTTTGTAGCTTCATGATCTAGTACTTGAGATGATGTATCAAGATTTGATGCAGCTGTTCTCTGACCTGATTCAAAGAAAGAAGATAGATCATCAGACAACTTCAATTTAGTTTTATATGGAAAAATATCTTCATAAAACACAACATTGCGAGTTATATGAATGTTATTTGTCTCCAAATCCATCAATTTATTACACTTGTATCCAGATGGATAACCAAGGAAAACACAAGTTTTGGCTCTTGGTTAAAACTTGTGTCGGTTTCTAGAAGAAGTAGAGTTGTAGCAGAGACTCCCAAAGACTTTCAAGTCTTTATATTCTGGTGATTTTCCTGTTAATACTTCAAAAGGCGATTTGTTCTTGAGAAGAGGAGTTGGAAGTATGTTAATAAGAAAAATTGATGTATGTACACAATCACCCCAATGCTTAAGAGAAACGTTGCTTTGGAAAAGAAGAGAACGATCCACATTCAATATATCATGATGTTTGCGTTATACAACTAAGTTTTGCTGAGGAGTTTCAAGGCAAAAGTAATAAGCTCTAATACCCTGTGAACAAAACAAAGCATCAAAACAAAGTTCAGGAGCATTGTCCAATCGAACTCCTTTAACCTGTACACCATATTGCGTCTTAACCATGGTAAAAAATTCTGGAAAGATTTTCAGAACTTTATTCTTTGTCTTCATCAAATATAACCAAGTGACCCTGCTATGATCATCAACTTAAGTCAGAAAATATCGAAAACCATCAATGGTTTCCACAAGAAAAGAGCCCCAAATATCCATATGAATCTAATCAAAAGCTTTATCACACATATTGTTATAGGTATTGAAATACAAATGCTTCTATTTAGAGAGGGGACAAATATCATAGTGAAACTGATTATTATTACTTTTGTGTAAACCAAGTCTCTTAGTAATACAATCCGTCTTAGAGAGAGAAGCATAA
The DNA here is from genome assembly GCA_900406435.1 of Lepidium aucheri. NCBI lineage: Eukaryota > Viridiplantae > Streptophyta > Magnoliopsida > Brassicales > Brassicaceae > Lepidium > Lepidium aucheri. The sequence continues at coordinate 35,125 of OVBA01001985.1, forward strand.
CCTAGTCTATGATGCCATAAACTAGTGTCAACAAAGGAATAGATAGAAAAAGAACCAGCACATAAACTGTTGGAGATAGAAGATTTATCCAGCAGATAAAGATTTCTAATTTGTTCAGCTTGTCCAATCATCAGCCCCTGATAAGATCCTGTATTAGACAAGTCGATTCATCAAAAATCCGTCTACATTTCAGGTCTCTAGTAATTTGACTGACTCCTATTAAGTTGAGCCTGAAATTTGGGATATAAAGAACATTGTTAAGAAACAAATGATTATTAATTTTGATCTGACCAACTCTAGCAATCGTGACAAACATTCCAGTGGGAAGAGTAACTGATCTATCAGACAACATAAAAAATTCATTAAAGAGAATCTTTTCATGAGCTACATGGTGTGTAGCACCACTATCAACAATCCAAGAAGAAGAAGATAAAACATTACCTGTGGCCTTTAGGACTCCTACAAAATGCAATTTAGAAGAAGAAAAGGCCATACCGGGAAGTGCAGTAATTGTTCCTCCTGAGGTTGATGCAGTTGTATTCGGTGCAGTCACATTTAGCTGAGAATTGAAGAAAGCAATTACTCCTTCAATTTGGTCTTTGTAAAGAGTTTTGAGTTGACTTGTAATGTCCAGTGGAGCCGAGTTAGAGTCTGTCAAGGCAAATTGAGAAACTAAAGTCTTTGCAGAGTTTGCCTTTTGCTTATGTTTGAAGTTGGAAGGATATC
>OVBA01001986.1:0-37956 GCA_900406435.1 Lepidium aucheri
TCCTCTCTAATTCGTTGTAAAATAATCCTCTCTAATTCGTTGTAAAATATTGCTTGTTAAATCGTTGTAAATGTTACAACGAATTTACATCATTTGCTTTACAACGCCTTTACAACGACGCTTGTAAGATTTACAACNAGATTTACAACGATTTTACAACAAACCTTTTACAATGTAATTACAACAAAATCACGCGCTTGCAAAATTATCAACGTTTTTACAAGGAAATTCTTATTACGACAATCTGTTTACGAGGAAAGTCTGCTCGTCCCTAATTCGTTGTAAACTCTGTTTACAACGAATTAGGGACGAAAATTGGTGTTGTAAACATAGTGTCTTCTTGTAGTGACACTTTGCATTTGCATTGTACGTATATTGCATTGAAAGAGTTTTCAGGTTTATGGAGAGCACATTGAAGTATCTTGGATGATGTAGAGACTCTATGACTGAAAGATCAGCTTGGACGTTGCTAAGAGAGCAACAGGTCGAGTCCGCCACCACCACTAAAGCTGCCAGTCTAGTCCGTCACCACCACTCGAATTGCACTTCGAGTCCGCCGCCACCACTCGAGCTGCACTTTGAGTTTGCTGTCACCACTAAAATTGCACGTTAAATCTTTCACCTTCCACCCGAGAATCACGGCAAGTCTGACTCCACTTTAGACTCAGGTCGAGTATTTCGCCTTCCACTCGAAGCCAAGCTCGTGCTTGCAGTTCAGATCGATCACACTCACCGCTCAACGTCATAATAAAAGTTGATGGATCCAGTCGTTTATGCTCGAGTCGATAGGCCCAACTCGGAGTAGTGGATCAAGTCATCTCAATGCCCCAACTTGGAGTGATGGATCAGATCAAGTCAAAGGGTCACTGTAGTTGATGGGCCGAGTCGGCAATACTCTCTCCAGCCCAACTACTCGACCTGACATGCGGTATGGGGTCAACTATTTTGCTGAGTTTTTTTTTTAGTTTGGACTTTTTAGGTTTAGTGGGCGATGAGTATAAGTATTCTTCGATATCATGAAAACATCTATCAAAGTTTTTACCGCTTATGCAAGAAACCTTAAGTTTTCGTTTTTATAATTCCAGAACAAAATTCTACTTGGGTTTTATGATCTTTTAATGCAATATCAGTTTAATTTCATTTGAGTCTACCTTACTTTCAATTCTGTGATCTACTTTGATTATTGCTTTGATTGTTTCACCAATAGCTTTTGAGTAGATTAGCTAGGGTTCTTGAGGGAATGGATTAGACCAGCGTAGATCTTAAATTTTCTAGGTCGCTTAAGAGTATAATAGTTTAGATCTCTTCTGTTCAGTGCTTGTAATGATTATCTTTCTGATCAGTTGAAATCTATACTTAGATATTCTAGCACCCAAAAAATGTATGATGAATTATCCGATTTAACCATCCTAGTGATTTACATTTTTAGCTCAAGAGATTGAATGTCTAAGATTTTTATTAGGCTTGATTTAGTTTTTGCTCATTCCAGTTAGGTTGTTAAACGCTTATGATGATAAGATCTCTTGATAGCTTTTCTGATAATATTTTCCACGAGAGTGGATTTAGAAGTTACAAAACTAATTGCCTAGAGGTCTTCTCCTTGGCAAGGAGAAATTTTACCATTCGACTATATCCGCATTTTTTTGCCTTCTTGATAAGAAATTTATGGATAATATTTGTCTGCTTTGTTTGAGTTTTGGTAAGCGACTCAGTAGATTTAAGTGAGACATTGGTCCATAATCTCCACTCCTCAAAAACTTTTCTTTCTCATCCGCTGCTTATTTTTTGCACTGCTTGATTTTCTGTTTATACAGCACCTTGTTTTCACTGCATTATGTTCTGTTTCTTTGAATTTCTTAATTAGATTTGGGTTTGCTAGCTTGCTTCTTATTTATGTTTCCCTTTGTTTAGATTGCTCATTTAGGTTGATAGATAACAAATGATTGAATCAATTTGGCTTGAATTAGAACAGTCTTCCATATTATGATTACTAGTTATACTCTCACATGGATTGATACCTATTATACTAAATCAATATATTAGTGTAATACGATTTGACAAATAAATAAAATCTTGTTATCAAACTTTCGTAGATATTTCTTTACATCTTCCAATAAATGCCTTATTGTTATATACTTTATATTTTGTTGAGTAATTTTGGCGTTATGCAAAAGAGCGACACCTAAAAAGATTATTTTTGTCACTTATATGAAAAATATCAAATGTTTTGCGTTATCACTAAGTTTAGAACATTTACAAAAATGAAAAAAACCTTGTAGGAGTGGTTTCCTAAGAAAGGTTCTAAATCAAAATTTATTTTGTTAAGTTGACAGTGACAAATCAATCCATAATTATAGATGTAACATATGTGTCAAGAAACAGAGGATCAGTTGATCTCTAATTTAACTAGATATCAGATAATAAGTTTGAATTCTACTCATCGATAAAATAGTTATTTGTTGGAAAAAAACAAAGTAACACATATATAAATAAATAAATGAAAGAAAGATAGTAATAAAGAAGGAGGATCCAAAGGAAAGGTCAAGAAGAAACCATGGAATAATTTATTAGGGATGACGTTAAGCAAAGATGGCTTCCAGTGGGTCGCCACTCGATTTTTATTTTGTACCTGCAATTTTATTATTATTATAATTATTATTCCATTTATTCATTTGACAGTTAGGATTTAGTGTGAATACACCAATTTAATTCTAGCCTATTTTGGTAATATCAGAATTCTGGTCATGGATTATATAAGTAGTATATATAGTTTTCTGGTCATAATTGATCGAAAGTATTGTAAAACTAAAAAATAAAAATGATGCAAAGATGGATGATAATTAGTTTCTCACGGGCTTCTTGGTATTGAGTTCAAGCATCTTATAATTTCGAAAATTTCAAGAGACCTTATTTAAGCCATTTTCTTTTTGATACACTCTAGCCGCTTACAGAATTTTCCAAGTGAACTAATATAATGAAATAAATTATGAGCCACAACCAGCCGGTCTAATAGCAATGTCTCTTGAGTTTTCTGTTTGAAATGATCGTTTGGAAAAAATAAAAAGTTGAAATAGAAATGTTTAAAAACAAAAGTTTAAAAATAGCAGTTGGCAAAAAGAGTTTTCAAATGAAGGTCATTTGAAAATTAATGTTGGTTTTTAATTACAGCGGTTAACTAATGTAATGAGATGAAAATCAGTATTTAAAATTTGATTTAAATTATTATTTTAAAAATTATGCAATAACATATAATTTAATATTTATTATATAAAAGAAATACATAGATTATAATTATTATTTTTAAAATAATATTTTCATACTAATAAATAACTATTTTTCTGAATGAAAAACGAATAATTTTTTTTTTAAAATCATAATGTTAATAATATATTATTTCTTAAACCCTAAAGAAGATATTTTTTTCTTGTGTAGCATGCTCCAATGCCTTAATGAATCACACCTTTTCAAAGCAGTACAAAAAATTGGGTGTTACAAATTTACAATATAGCTTTTTATCGGCTAAATTCATGAGTTGGAGATAAATGGATTTGAACGGCTGACATCTGTTACAGGGTAAAGCACCACTTATCAGACCTCCTGACTGATTCTACCATAGAGATCAACGATAGACAATAATTTTCTGTATCTAAAAAAAGGTATTTCTAATTTGCATGGTCCAATTATAAATAATTATTTGTACTTATAAGTGATAGTCGTTTCCCAAACAATTCTAAATAAATTTGTTTATAGACGATTTTTCAAATAATCGTTTGTAAACGCTTGTTTTAAAAAATTATTATAAACAAAATACTAATCAGTACTAATAAATAAGCATATTGTTTGAAAAAAACTTTTATAAGATCTTTATTACCATTGAAGTGAATGTGATATCTAGTCTATTGGTCATACATATATTGATCTTTATCGCAACGAGTATAAAAGTAGAGTTAAATATTACTGTCAATGTATAAATGATTGGTTCTATATTCAGTGTACAGTGATGTAAGATGAATCCAACTGTATTTTATAGTCATTGAAAGGAAGAATGAATATAAGTTTTAACTGAGACCGTACATAGGAGAGTGTGAGAAGACGTAATCAAAAGGTAGAGTGTAGAAAGACAACTTGTTTCTTTCAGATGCCCTCTGTTTTTGCCTGTCTCTCTTTACTTGTATAGCTGTTTCGTTTTTGATAATTTTAAATTTAATATACACATTACGATTACACTACAAAATCCACTAAATACTATTATAACACTCTGGTTCAAAAAATACAGCAGTGCATAAATAAGTTTTAAAAGAATTAATTTAGTTATCTATATTATCAAACTATATTCATCTTTTCGGTTGTAAGTAGTCTTTAGTCCAGTGGTAGGTGGTAAGTCTACTAAAGATAAATATACTTGCACATCAAATGATTGAGTCTTATTGCCTATATTATATAAGAACTTAGGTAATAGACCAATCAGTTATGTAAAAAAAATATATTATCTTTTCGGTTAAACATTTAGCTAGAGAACCTCACACTTAAATATTTTTGAGGTAAAAAATATCAAGATAAATGATTTATGGAGAATTGATCTTTGATACAATATAAGTGAAGACGAAATAAAAAAAAAATCATGTGATAATTTATAAGATCAGTAAACAAATGTTTAAACTTCTAAAATAGTATACCGAACGTTAAAAAAATAGTCTCACATGTTCGAGAAAAGACATGAAACTCACCACTAAGCGTTAAAATTATTTTCTCTATTTTAATTGATAAGATTTTAAGATAAAAATGTAAAGACGAATAATTGTGTTATTATAATTTTATTTATTTTTCACATATATATCATTTATACAAAATAATAAAAACGTATATGTATATAGACACAATATATCTTGGAGTTTGAAATGAATTTATAATATAAAAATAAATAATAGATCTGTCAGGAAGTCAGAAATTAAAAGAAAAATATTGAAAGTTTTAAAAAGGACACTGAAGACAAGCAACACCCAGTTGTATCTACTGATCAGTCAGAGACAAACTTTCAGATCTCCAGAATTTTAAAGAACAACTAAAGAAAATGATTAACTCGAATTTAACAACAAATAAAGGTTGAATTAGCTAATAATGTTGTTTAATGATAAAAGAAAAAAATTATATAATATATCATTATCCAAACATATTTAGTATATATCAATTTCGTCATACAATTTTGTCACATATTTAATGACATGTCATTCTATCAAACCTACAAATCCCATATCAATTACAATGTTAAACTTAATAACATGTCATATATAAAATCAAATGATCGATTTCTTTGATTTTAAAACTGTAATTTTTTTTTTGTCGAATTGCTCTTAGTTTGGTGGTTAAAATGATCCAACTAATAACTTGACACCAAGGTTAAATTCTTATCTGTTTTATTATGGTGGTTTAAAAATAGATTTTAGGGATAAGGTTTAAGCTATCAATCAGGCTTTGTCGATCCAATTGTTAGGAAAAAAACTGTAATTATTTTCCAATACATTTTTCTAGGTTCACCAAGAAAACACAAAATGTAGTTTTCTATATTATCTTTATATATATTGAGCGACCACAGAGGAAAAAAGATCAACACACATATATATATTTGAAATATGCCCACAGTAAGAGTTCTATAAAAGTGTAGTTTTCTGTTTGTTATATTAATGTTAATTGTCATTTTCTGTCAAGTTGATATTACAAACATATTTTAGTTTTTTTTCCATAGCCAAAGTTTTTTTTTTTCTCTGCTAGAAGCTTATATTATAATATGAATAAATGTAATCGGATTTCAGGGGGACACCGACCAACATGTGGTTATGCTTTTAGGGCACAAGTAAGAGTTTATTTTGTTTTTTTATGAACGTGTGAATAATAATAATTTGTGTTTCACTAGCTCACATCAATTTTCACTTTTTTTGGTTAATGTCCACGCCCAAAATATACCTAAAGTCAAAATTTGTCTATAGATGTTAATCTTTTGGAAACATGTAATTATTATATATGTTGGATGTTTTAATAGTAGTTGAATAAATAATTCGTTATATCATTATGTTTTACTATTTATTTCTTTACGTATTGTTCCAATTTTGTTGGATATCTAAAGGGAGAGACAGTAAATTTTTTATAGTTACTTAAGGAGACATATTAAGATGCCAATGCATTTTAACTTCGATTTCTTGTTATGTGAAATAAAAATATTTATCTTGAATATTTATACGAATATTGTTAGCGGCCGAAGAATATTGTTAGAATGTAATTGTCCAATATCGGAAGTTGGGACTATTCTAATCTAATATATATAAGCTAGGGGTTAATCCACTCATTGCTAATTGGTTTTGAGTTGGAAGCCCAAAATTTATCATTTTCACGAACGAACAAAGCATATCGAAAATGATTGTCATCAAGTTAGAGATGCAATACAAGATCGTATCATTGTCACCAAGAAGGTTAGTACAAACACGACGTGTTCACTAAGGCGTTGGGACATCGTGACTTTGAGAACTTTGTTGTTAAGTTGGGAACTTGCAATCCGCACCCTCCAATTTGAGGGGGGGGTGTTAGCGGGAAATCCGGTATGGTATGATTCACGGTTAAGGAAATTTGTGTAGATACAATTGTGTAAATAGCGTATCATGTGAATCCTGGTTCATAGGGATATCGATCATGTTAAATAAGGTAGTTTAGGTTTGAGAGTCTTTGGCTTTGACATTGTATATATGATGTAACATCGATTCTTCTCAATACACAGAAAATTCTTCAGCCACTCTCCCTATTTTAACAAATACAGATCTTAATTGTTTTCAACTAATTTATATATCTGGAAATAAGGTTTATCGGTGGGTAGGTGGATTGCACCTCCCAAAAAAAAAAGTATGAACCTTTGCACATAGTATATGAGATTTATACATTGAGTTACAAAAAATAAATGATAAATTAAGTATTTTGACTAAATGGTTATATATTCGTTTTCTGCAGTTTTTATTGTCCTAATACGACTATATGTGGTCGTATAATCTTGTATAGCAGAATTTAAATTATGAATTGTAGATTGAATATTATCGATATAGTAATAAAGGAAAAAGAAAAAAGACAATTCTACAAGTGAAACGAGATGCATCATAATGAACTAGAGTTAGACATGAACATTTGTTCGACGACATGAATAGATGTGCAGAAAAATCTTTGTCGAGAAACTTTATTAAACGTGTGGTTGGCCGTCATTGTGTATTCACATCTATTCCCACTTTAAATTTATGGGTCCATATCTATATTCGAGAACTCATGCGCTATTTTCTTAAGTCTAAAGATTTGTCTATTGGTTTTGTTGATCACTATCAACTATTCTCTTCATAATTCTTGCATGTTAATGCTCTCTTTATGTTTTTTTCTTCAACCAAATTTCATTAATTATAATAAATTATAGAGGCAGAAAAATATTTACAAAAGAATAATTACGAGCAAACTTTCTAACATGTCGGTTGACTCCATAAAATCAAAACTAAAATTTGGAAAACGAAACACCTAAAAAACTCTTAACTCTCCTGAAATTGTACATGTAACTCTTTTATGTTTTTAGTTTTATTTCTAGTCGAGGATAGCTAGACCAGTGATATAATCACTTTACAAATTCTCAAACCACCAAAGATTAAACTCTCTACTTACAGTAGTAGGAGTGAGATTTAAAATCTATTAGGCTAGTTGAAAAAACACAATGTTTTATAGATAAAGATTTTATGTGTTTTATTGAAGAATAAAATACAAATTAAAATAATTAATAATTTACTATAAAAACTTGAACAAGAAATAAAAACAACTAGTATCTTCTTCTTTGTAAAAAGATAGATAAGCTTCACAAAAAAAGAGGAAAAAAGCCCTAAATCTTAACATACAAACGATCTCTTTATGTGGTACTGAAATTCTCAATCTTAGAAGATTTCGTGATCTAAAAATAATAGATACTATGTGGTCCTGCTCTGAGACATGTACGGACTATATTCTTTGAACTATATGTGTTTTTTGTGTGTAAGAGATGATAGATTCACATGATGACATAATTTAATATTTGGTTTCTGGGAGTTTTAACCTTAAGACTTATGTATTTATATGTATAGGTTCCAAATAAAATATCCAAATACTCTAGGCCATATTTATGAAATCTGATCGCTAAAGTTACTTCTAGACAGCAAAATAAGTTTTATATGTCACATTTGATGTATTTTGTACCCGAATTAAATTTGGGTGAATCGATTCAGTAATTATGGATAATTCAATTTTTTTTTAAATGATAATATATAAGTTTTAATTAGGAGACTAACAATATATATATATATATATATATATTACCAAAAAGCCTTTAACCATTTTAAATTAAATTGAAATAAATTGAAAATATTAATTCATTGAAAAAGGCGTCAAACGATACAAGTAACAGTGGCTGGTGGTAAGTCTACAGAGGCAGCCGTATATGTACAACCAGAAATCGAGTTCCAGCGCCTATAAAATTAATATAGGAATTTAGCTAATGGACCGGCCATTGTGACATAATATTAATATTGACGTTGACAAACAAATAATACAAGTAACATGAAAATGAAAATGATATATTTAATAGGATATTAATGTAGTTAACACGATAATGATATAGTTAGTATAATATTAATCGTACATGATAACAAGTTGTATAGATTGATAATATTTTGTTTAAACACATAATAAATTGAATATATTTGCACCAAAAACTATAAATATATAGTAATAAATTTTAAAATATACATACAACACAAATAAAAATGTGACAACAATATTATTAGCAATCTTTCTAAACACAAAAAAATTAGCAATTTGACACAAACATGTGCTATATAGGAGTAAAATTGTCTGAAATTTGCTGTAGTATGCCCACTTATCATATAGTTAATATTGAAATTACTGATTATCATACAATAAAATTTCCCATTAAATTTCAAATAATTGTGAATTGTAAAGTATTGACTATAAATCAAATTTAAATATGTATATATAAAGAGCATTTCTTTTACTGTACTAACATTTTTTTTCAACAATTGGATCGACAAAGTCTGATACATAACCTAACCCACACCCTAAAATCCCTTTTAATCCTATTAATGTAGTGAAAAAGAAACGAACCCCGATGCCTTGAATCATTAGCTGGATTATTCTAACCACCAGAGTGAAAGTAACTCGGTATTGTACTAGCATTTTAAAACTATAGTTTTGTTTAATTTAGTACTATCCTTTAAATAAATTTTTTATTTTTATTTTACTCAGTATCCATTAATTAAAATCAGATCTAGAAGAGATCGATTCATTTTTACGATAATCCGCTTTATATATATATATAGTACTTTTAAAGACTTCAGTTTTTTACTTACAGAGCTGACATATCAAGTTGAGTTTTGTGGATATATCCACTGAACTTGATCTAGAGCAGTTAGCTAGATTTTTTTTATTAAATGAGGAAAAAGACAAAAATGGAGAAAAAAAAACAAAAAAAAAGCTACAACATAGAACATTAATTATTAATTAATGATTATATTTGCAGCATGCATGTATCCTGACAACAACCTACAATCATCTCTCCTTTTTTTTATTTTTATTGTAAATAAATTAAAATTTAATTGTTAACATAAATTAAGATATTCCCTCGCACATCTCTTACATATATCATTTTTTTCATGAAAAATCCGATTTATAGCTCAAATTTAACAACCTAAAATTTTTCTTTCTTTCATATTTTAACAAAGAAAAATCAAACACCGATATCTAAAAATTTATAAAGATAATACTATCATAAACTCACATATCCTTGACAATTACATCATCTCATTTAAAAATAATAAACCATGAATAATTTTTTTATTTTACTATATATAAGATAAAGTTACAAAACTTTTTAAAATCAGATTCAGTAAAAAAATGGTAAGAAGCCTTTAGTTTAGTGGGTAGTAAGTCCATTAAAAGTAGATATACTTGCATATATAAAGATCGAATTATGCCTTCTACATTACATAAAAATTTGGCTAATGAGTTGGTTAGTTGTGACCTAATATTAAAAAAAAAACTAATTGATAAAAACGTTTTTATACCACATGTTTTTAATAAAATTATAAAGACTTCTTGAGTGATTTTACGAAACAAAGTATTATTTGTTATTATTTTTTTTTTTAAACTGGGTTTATTATTTGTTAATTTTGCTATGCCCTATATATCCACTAGTTCATAAAATAACGTTGTAATATTGTTAGCTAAAATTACCAATTAACATGGAATCTTTTGAGCATTGAGATAACGTCTAAATAACTTTCCATTAATATATAATAAGACCATATGGTTTTAGTGCAAAACACTTAAACATATACCAAAGATACGGCGCAAGTGATTTTAAAACTCAAAACATTTCATTTATAAATATTTTTCATAAATAATATTATAACTTGTTTGAAGTGACATTGATGTGTCCCGCACTTGAACACTTTGCCATCACAAAAACAGCCAAAAGACTAAAGTTCTAATGTTATTAATTTACTAATAAAAACTATGTAATGATGAAATAATAGATAGGCAGATTCATGCATTTTATCAAATATATATGTTGAGTTCATTCGAAATTATCATTTACGTTCTAAAGTTATGATTAATCATGGTTAAGAGGCACTATGTTTGGCGTTACTTGAGACAAATGTTAATATTGTTATGAAAAGGACATGTGAACTAAACAAAGACAACATCTTGCCTAATGTCACACACGAACACAAAACATCACTATCCAATTTTTAATTATTGCTATTATATTCTAACTAGACTGTCTTTTTTTTCTACTTCTGTAGGCGTGTGAAGTGTCTATTAAAGGGAAATTTATACTCTTTTGGTCCCATTAAAGGGAATATTAAAAAAAAAATCAATTTCTTTTTAATTCTATTAAACACAAAAATAATTTTTTTTGTTAACATTGAGTCATACTGATCAATCTATTAGCCAAGTTTCTGCATAATGCAAGCGGCGAGATTCATTCCTTAGATTTGCAAGTATGTCTACTTTTAATGGCTTTATTGTCTGCCACTAGCGTAAAGGCCACTTGCACACAAAAATAAAATTAACCGGTGAAATTTCAATTTTTTTGCCAACCTTACCCTTTTACTTCAAACGATAACAAGATTGACAAGATTCAATTTATAGTCAAAACTCATATCTTTAATTTTTTTTTATCCTTGTATTAGGGAAAAAACAAACCATGAAATGACGATTTATGCAATATTTTTCTCTACAATAATTCAATTCGAATAATCATGTAATCTAAATTGTTTTCTCTAACATAATTTAATGTTAATAATTATTTAATTTCATGTCATAGAGTTTGAATTTAGAGTTAGAGTTGTTGGAGTTTGACACAGTCTGAAGATAAGAATAAGTCAAGCGGGATTTTCGGAAAAGAATAAGTATTCTCGGAGGAGAATTAGTTTTTATTCTGTTATTTGTTTCGTTTTCTGTTTCCTGATTTTTCTGCAGTTTAGTTATTGAGCTTTCTATAAAGCACTTGTAATCTTTCATTTTTTCAATAATAAGGAATCTTCAGACTATTGATTCTCTTGAGAGTTATTAGCTCCTTTATCTGGTATCAGAGCAAAATTCCTTCTGTGAGAATGTCAGAGAAAAGCTTCACCACTCCGTCCGTCCCTTTGTTCGATGGTGACTACGATCATTGGAGCTTGCTTATGGAGAACTTGCTCCGTTCGAAGGAATACTGGAGTGTCATTGATCCAGGATATGAAGATTTGAGAGCTCTTGCTGCACCCGACGCGACACAATAAAGATCTCTTGAAGAAGCACAACTCAAAGATCTCAAAGCCAAAAACTACTTGTTTCAATCAATTGACAAGACCATTCTGAAGACCATCACTCAAAAGGAGACGGCGAAACAGTTGTGGGATTCGATGAAGGTGAAGAATCAAGGAGGAGCTCGAGTCAAGCGAGCACAGCTTCAAAGACTCAGAAAAGTTTTTGAAACGCTAGAGATGAAAGCTGGAGAAACGGTGGCTAGTTATTTTGGAAGAGTCATGGAGACAACCAATGACATGAAGAACTGTGGAGAAGTCATTGATGAAGTGAAGATCGTGGAGAAGATACTTCTCAGTCTCACCGAGAACTTCAATTTTGTGGTCTGCTCAATTAAAGAGTCTAAGGACATCGATAAACTCACTGTGGATGAGTTGGAGGCGTCACTGCAGGTTCATGAAAGCAAAGTGACTGAGAAGAAAACCGATGAGCAAGTATTACAAGTGGAGAACGAGCCAAGGAATGGTCGTGGAAGAGGAAACAGAAGAGGAAGAGGTAGCTATAGAGGACGTGGAAGAGGAGGCAGATCCTCGGTGGATCGAGCCACCGTCACTTGCTACACTTGTGAGAAAAAGGGGCACTATTCTTGGGAGTGCACAAAAAAAGCAAACTACGTGGAGTTTGATGAAGAAGAAGAGCTGTTGTTAATGGCTCATGTAAACATGAGCAAAACGAAAGGGAAAAAGGTGTGGTTTTTGGATTCCGGGTGTTCCAACCACATGACTGGAGAAAGATCGTGGTTCACAGAATTGAATGAGAGTTTCAAACATTCAGTTCGCTTGGGAAACAATTCAAGACTCGCTGTTGAAGGAAAGGGGAACATTCGATTGGAGGCAGAAAGCATCATTCAAGTGATAACTGATGTGTACTACATCCCCAACCTCTCAAACAATTTGCTGAGCATTGGACAGCTACAAGAGAAGCAGCTGAAGATCGTGATTGAGAATGGTACCTGCAGAATTTTCCATCGTCAAAGAGGACTGATTGTGGAGACGAAGATGACGCTGAACCGCATGTTCTTGCTTTATGCGAAGGAGAAACCAGTTGCTGAGAAGTGTCTCAAAGTAGAAGAAGAAGAAGACTTGTGCTCTTTGTGGCACAGGCGATTCGGACATCTCAACAACACGTCCATTCAAATGATGCAGAAAAGAATTTGGTGAGAGGATTACCAATCATGAAGGACAAAGGAAAAGTGTGCACCGTCTGTAATATAGGGAAGCAGCAGCGAGGAAATTCCCAAAGAGAAGTAAGTGGAGAGCGACGGAGAAGCTAGAGTTGATACACACTGACCTGTGCGGACCAATTACTCCTACATCACAGAGTGGAAAGAGATACTTAATGGTGCTTGTGGATGATTTTTCAAGAAAAACCTGGATCTACTTTCTCACGGAGAAATCAGAGGCGTTTGAGACATTCAAAACATTTAAAAATCTTGTGGAGAAAGAAGCCAGAATAGTGATACGGGGACTGCGCACCGATAGAGGAGGTGAATTTACATCCGAAAAATTCAACCAATTCTGCAGAGATAATGGAATAAAGAGACAACTGACAGCGGCATACACCCCTCAACAGAACGGAGTAGCAGAGAGAAGAAATCGAACAATAATGAATATGGTTCGCTGTCTTTTATCAAAGAAGGATCTCCTAAGATGTTTCTGGCCCGATGCAGCAAGATGGACAACTTACGTCCTAAATCGAAGTGTAACAAAAGCTATAAAAGACAAAGTGCCTGAAGAGATATGGACGGGAATGAAACCTAAGGTCAGCTACTTTAGAGTCTTTGGCTCAATTGGACATGTTCATATTCTGGTTCAGAAGAGGATAAAACTCGACAATCGAAGCCACAAGTGTATTCTACTTGGAGTCAGCGAAGAATCCAAGGCATACAGACTATACGATCTAATCACACAAAAAATCACCATCAGCAGAGATGTGATCTTTGAAGAAGATGCTAAGTGGGATTGGAATCTGAGCAAAGCAGAGCAAAAAGAGCTTGCTTGGGGAGACAATGGCGTCACTGAAGAAGAAGAAAGCGACGATGAAGTGGAACCAGAAACTGAAGATGAACCGGAAACTCAAATTGGACCAGTAACTGAAACCGAACTGGTTTCTACAAATCAAACAGAACCAGAGGGAACCCTTAGCCCTAACCAAACGATCGAAATCGAAGAAAGATCAAAGAGGTAGAAGAAGCAATCGAGTTGGATGCAAGATTACGTGAGCGGTGGAGAAGAAAGCGATGAAGACAGTGATGCTTTGATAAATTTTGCGTTCTATGTGAGCAGTGATGATCCAGTCCATTATTATGATGCTGTTAAAGAAGAAAAATGGAACAAAGCAATGAAACAGGAGATTAGTTCCATTGAGAAAAACAAAACTTGGGAGCTCACACTGACATCAGGAGCAAAAAAGATAGGCGTAAAATGGGTTTACAAGACGAAGCTTAATGAAGAGGGGAAAGTTGAAAAATACAAAGCTCGTTTGGTTGTGAAAGGCTATTCACAGACTGCTGGGGTCGATTATACAGAAGTATTCGCACCAGTCGCTCGATGGGATACGATAAGGAGTCTGCTTGCAGTCGCAGCTCAGAATGGTTGGTGCATTTTTCAACTCAACGTGAAGAGCGCATTCCTTTATGGTGAACTTAAGGAAGAAGTTTATGTCGACCAGCCAGAAGGATTTATCAAAGCAGGGGAGGAAGATAAGGTATATCATTTGAAGAAGGCTCTTTACGGTTTGAAACAGGCACCACGAGCCTGGTTTAGTCGAATTGAAAACTACTTTCGAAGGGAAGGTTTCAAGAAAAGCAATTATGATCACACTCTGTTTTTTTAAGAAAAGAGAGAAACATATTATGGTGGTGAGTCTCTATGTCGATGATCTTATCTTTACTGGTAATGATGAATCACTCTGTGCAGAATTCAAAACATCAATGCAAAGAGAATTTGAGATGACTGATATGGGGAAGATGAAGTTCTTTCTTGGAGTCGAAGTCAATCAAGACGGCAATGGTATTCATCTTTGTCAAAGAAAGTTAGCTAAGGAGGTTTTGGAGAGGTTCAAGATGTGGAATTGTAACTATGTCAGAAACCTGATGGTTCCAGGCACTGTCGTCACAAAAAAGGGAAGAATGGAGTGGATTCGACGCTGTACAAACAACTTGTGGGAAGCTTGATGTACCTTACGGTAACAAGACCGGACTTAATGTTTGTGGTATGTCTAATAGCTCATTTCATGGCTGATCCTAAGGAAGAACACATGATGATGGCTAAACGAGTGCTGAGATACCTAAAAGGTACATTAGACTTTGGAATTTTCTATAAGAGGTCGTCGAGTCTGAGTTTGGTTGGCTACACCGATAGCGATTATGCTAGAGACATGGAAGATAGAAAAAGTACTTCTGGGTACGTTTTCTTGATGAATGGTGCAGCTGTGTGTTGGAGCTCTAGGAAGCAGAGCATCGTGACCTTGTCTTCCACCGAAGCGGAGTATGTTGCAGCCACTTCCTCTGCTTGTCACTGCGTTTGGTTGAAAGGAATGTTACAGGAGTTGAGTATTCTTGCTGATGGGTACATTAATATTGTGTGCGACAATAGCTCGACCATAAAATTGTCAAAGAATCCAGTCATGCATCGAAGGACAAAGCACATTGATGTCAGGTATCACTATTTGCGAAATCTCGTTAATAATGGAGTCTTAAAGCTATGCTTTTGTGGAACAAGTGATCAAGTAGCTGATATCATGACAAAACCTATCAAGTTGGATAAGTTTGAGAAACTCAGGATGATGCTTGGAGTTCAAAAATTAAACTGATGTTGAGAAGTGGTTTTTCAGTTTAAGGGGAGGAATTTGTTGGATTTTGATATAGTCTGAAGATAAGAATAAGTCAAGCGGGATTTTCGGAGAATAATAAGTATTCTTTGAGGAAAATTAGTTTTTATTCTGTTATTTGTTTCGTTTTCTGTTTCCTGATTTTTCTGCAGTTTAATTATTGAGCTTTCTATAAAGCACTTGTAATCTTTCATTTTTTCAATAACAAGGAATATTCAGACTATTGATTCTCTTGAGAGTTATTAGCTCCTTTAAGAGTTACAAATAAGAACTTATTTATCTAATAACTAAAATAAAATAAAAAATCGGATGAAAGTCGAATTAAAGTCCTATTATTGATTATTAGAATAGTTCGTGTTACTGCTTTTGTAAGACTTATTTGTCCGATCGAAACTTTTTTACATTCACTTTTTTTTTCAACGGTAAAAGCCAGTTCATTAACCAAATTCCTATATAAATTTTGTATGTAATAAGACTTAATCCCTAATTATACATATACGTCTGTCTTTAGCGTACTTAGAGCATCTCCGATGGGTACCCTCAAATTTTTCCTCAAAATAAGTCAAAATGAGGTAAACTTAAAATGAGAGGGACTTTTGTTCCAATAGTTCCCTCATTTTTTATTTCAAAAAGGAATATTCCAAGTATATTCTATTTTGTTTTATATTTTTTTTCAAAAAACACTATCTAACTTTCCAAGTTAGCAAATATTATCTATTTGTTTTAGTTTGTGAAACTTTAATATAAAATCATAATTTCATTTAAATTAAAACATAAAATACATGATAAATAACATATCACTACATAAACTTTTGAAAGAAATACTAGAATTTTTAGTAGACACCATTATTACCAAATTTCTCCCACAAATGCTCAATTTATATCTTATTAAAAAAAGTTATTAATAATTGTGTTATTATTTCGAACATATAAAGAATAAATAATATTACTTATGTTTATTTATGCATAAATTACATACATATAAAAAGTTAAGAGTCAAAATACAAATAAAGATGCTCAGAAACAAATGAAGGAGGTGAATAGTGTTCCCTCAAATTTGAGGGGATACTGTTCAAAAACTTATTTTTTCCCTCAAAATGATGTACCATTGGAAATAATTTTCCCTCATTCTCCTCTTATTTTGATGTTTTCCCTCAAAATGAGAGACCATTGAAGATGGTCTTACCACCAGTCACTAGACTAAATGTCACTTGTTCATTCACTTTTTTATAAACTATATTATATTTAGGTGTCCTCTAAATAAATAATATGAGCTAAAGTATAAACAACTACCTATAATTATACTCCATATTAATATTCTCCATAGCTCACTATTGGAATCCTTAGTTTGCTATCTTACCAATTTATTGTGTTCCATTTAATCGAACATTAATAATTTAGTAGTGTAGGTTCAAAAGGCATTGTCATTAACTAGCATGATAAAATCTACACTGAAAAAAATTTTAAAAATAAATATTTGATGTTTTAGTTGTTATGTTCATATTTAATTCTATGTGTCTTTTTGTTAAAAGAAGAAAAAAACAATGTATTAACGTATGATATTTATGTGTGTTCTATTAATATGGGCTTCTAATGTGGCCGTTTAATGGTGGCAAAAGCAAAGCCGTGAGATCATTAAAAGCATTTTCTTTGGCGGCCCATTAAAATAATTTAAGTCTAATATTTCACTAACAATAATTACATCGATAAACCGAATCCAACTTCATTTCCTACAATCTTTGCCGATCCTAAATCTCATTCTCTAAAATTTTTTTTAATCTTTTACTTGTAGTAGAAAAGGATCGAATACCAAAACTATTAGCTGAGTTATTTAAAACACTATACGAGTAAGAACTCGACATTATTTCAAAAATTCAAACTTAGTACGAATATATGTTAGGTTAAGGACTAATTATGTTAAAGACTTACATACATGTAGTCACCCTGTTAGGATATCGGGCTATTAAGTTATTGGCCCTAATAGACCACAATCTCATTAGTTAAATGAAAATTAAATTAAATATGTTTTCTTTCTATTGTATTTATATATGACTTAAGTTTTCATCAAATTCAATAAGAAACTTTTTCAACATATCTCTTAAGTTTTTTGAGATGATATCAGATGTTTAGTGTCCAATATCCTAAAACCTTATATAAATATAATAGGAAGAGAATACTCTTACTCTAATTTCCATATAACTAAAATCGTGGCTTATTAGAGTTCAATATCATAATACACCACGACATTATCTTTCACACACATGTTAAAAGACTTATTTGCTTTTTTGGAATTATTCACCAAATTTTATGTTAAAGACTTACATACACATGTACTCAATAATCACAATTCACATTTTTTTCATCACAAGCAAAACGAAGAAAAAAGCAAATCAACAATCAGATTTTAATAAACAAGTTGAGAAGCTTTTAGTTGAATGTTCTACAGTTTCTTCTGATCTCACCGGCTGAACCAGTAAGCACGTCAACAGCTCCCATTTTAACCATGGCGATTGCGAACTGACGTTGGAATAGTTCGTTGTTAGACGCGTACTGAACCACAACATTAGAAGTTGCTGGATCTGTAGCGAGTCGTGAGTCAAGTAATAAGATTCCTTTCTTCTCTCTGATTTGACTATAGAACAAGTTGTCGAATGAGAAAGGAGCTAATGGGGTCGACTGGTCTAGTGCTGCAAAGCCTTGAATCGCACATGTGTCCCTTAGCCTATTTAAGAAATATAGAATATTATTACATCATTTTAATATAGTTCCAAGGTCCAAGATTGAGTTTTCTCGATCTAATAATTAGTGAAATATAAACAAACAAATTTTTTTAACCAAATTTAGTTTGAAAATAGGTTTAATTTTTTTTAGATTTATATCTAGTTAGAAAACATAGTTCGATTTGAGGAAGTCGCGTAACCTCACATAATATTCTTTAGGTGTTAAAAGGTTAATTTAGACTATGATCAGGTTTTATCCATCCATTATTAACAAAAAAAAATTGACCCATAAAAATTCAAGGCGACCATGTATAACTTTATCAAAGTTTGACTCTAGAAAGTCTCGTAATTATGTATTACTATTTAGACTTTATGGAGTGGACTTAAATTATATATCGATTCTTTTTGTTCTAATTGTTTGACAAAAGAAAATTTTAATTTGGGACCATAAAAATTTAAACCACTCATATATAATTTCATGATCAAGTCACCTAACCGCAAAATCCGATTCTAATTACCTGACAATCAAACCAGGGTCCATAGTTGGATCGGGCTGTCCGGTTCCTTGAAAGTTCGTGATCCGGTCCCCAAAATTACCACAAGAACTGACCCCAACCGTGTGTGCACCCAAAAGAGCCACTGCATCGAAAACGTCCATTCCTTTGTTACCGAAAAAACCTATCATACCTTCAACGGAGATGGTTGGTCCGGGGAGGATCCGTTCCGCATCTTCACGGTTCGACACAAAGCCATCACGACGTCCGGTTGGAACCGCGTAGTTTTGTCCTCCACCTAAGAACACAGAGTCACGTGCAGCAAGCGTGATTATGTCTGAACACGAGACCGTTGAGGGACATTGAGCCTCGAGAGCTTTCTTAATCTCGTCGATCAGCTCGAACCCTCTTACGCTGCCGTTTTGACCGGCTTCTTTTTCTGATTCGTTATTCGTTGTTGAGTCTATGAGAAGAGAAGCGTCGCATCCCTATAACAAAAATATGACATGACAACGATAATTTTTCATTAATATAATAAAAATATCACATATACAATAAATTGATAAATCTGCAAGTTACGTACGTCAAGCTTGTAGCCTCTATTAATTATCTAAAAAAGCTTTTTTTTTTTGTTTTTGGCTCACTAAAAATGCTTTTGCTAATTTTTGTTTTTCAAAATGATTGATCACTAAAAGAATTTTAAATTATCCTTGCGAAAAAGCAGATGATCTAGTTGACTTATGTCTCTGATCTAGAATACACTAAGCGATAAGTTCGAATCTTACCATACTCTAGTTAAATTAGTTTGGCTATGGATCGAAACATGTCCATATTTTTGAGTTCGCAGCTAAATGTTTTTTTTTTTAACTCAGGAGTTCCCTAACCCTATGGAAGGGGCCGGTATTCTCCTGGGGGTGGTAGTGCCCACAGATAGACCTTCACCGCCAGTTCTACAAATAGGTAATAAACATATACCCATATCCGTGTAGGGATCCAAAACTTACCGGATAAGTTCGACAGTCACATAGAGGGGTAAGCTCAACAAACAGAGGGGTACGCTCAACAGATAAATCTGGAGTAGTGTCCATGTTTGGAGTAGTGTCCGTGTGTGACTGGAGTAGTGTCGAGTAACCCTTGGTGACCAAACAAATTGTGAAGTAATTTCGAGTGCTAGGGAAATCGAACCAGCTAAATGTTTTGACCTAATTATTTCTATATGATTACATATCCTCTAATGAACATGAGATATGAAAACTGAAATAGTGTTCGATCATGAGATTCATATATACCTGAACAAAACAGTCATGAAAATGCATCCTGGTCAAGGCAGCCGTAATTGAACGGTCATTAGCAAACCGCTCTCGAACCAGAGTTTGTATAATAGTCTCTGCATGAGGGCACGATTGACTGTAAAACCCAACCCTAAGTTGCGCAAATGCAACAGGGAAAACAAATAAAACCAAAAGAAGAACAGAAATCTTTGCAATCTCCATCTTGTTTTTGTGGAAAGTGTTGCAATATAATAGTGTTAGAGGTTCTTGTGTTATGCTTATATACACGCCAAATGAGACATCGATCTTAATAAAAACTAAATTAAAGGAAACTAATACATCTTGTATATGTCGAATAAGTCAGTCAAATATATTTAAAATAAGATAAATAAAATCTACATATATTAAGCCAAAGATGTTAACGTATTAGCTACTTTGAAACATTCATCTGCCTTATTGTATATTAAGTTATATATATACAATCAATGTATATATGCTACGAGATGAGATTGATCATGTAGCTAATATTAAAGATGATCTCTCTCAATTTCCGATATGGGATAATATTTCCAATAGTTAAATAGTATCAATAAGATTTTGGTTGTATTTTTTTATATAACCCACGGAGTTTTTCAAATAATGTATAACTGCTGTTATAAGTTTTAGTTCATCTAAAACTAAAAAAACCATGTAAATATCTTTTTAGGTATATTTACTTGAAGATGATTTAGGGAAAGTTCAAACTTATATAGTTTATTACCAATATGAGTTTTTCGTTCAAGCCAATAAACCACAACTGTGTTAACATTTTGGTTGTATTTACTTATATGAAGCTTAGTTTTTATCTAAAACAACTTGTTCTATGAATTGAATCTCTGACTTTTTCTTGAGTTATATATATAGAAGATAGACTATAGTTTTAGACAATCTTGTTTACAAACATATGTTTAATACTTTACTTTTAATATTAGTCGATGATACAAAACAACCAAATTTATATACATAATACTATACAACAAGTGTACTCAGAAGAAAATAAACGAGGTATCATGAGATTAAATTTAAATCAACATGGAGTAAATTTAGTGAAAATGCCAAGAATCGTTCTTCGTTTCGTCACAAGATGAAAAATTCAAAAGAAAAAAAATTTGACTTGTAGATGTTGAGACCATACAAGTATACAATTATAGGTTACTTAAACTATATAATTGTCAAAATGAGACCAAAACATATTTCGTACAGATTTGTGTAAAGAAGTTCTAGTTGAGGAAATGTAACGTGTGACATGTTAATTAAAAATATTAGGGTTCACGGTCTATTTCTATCTAAAAGTTTCGATATAACAACAAAATATATAACCTATACCTAAATTCTTTGTCTAATTCCGTATGCATACGAGGTTTAATTGCACCCAAAATTAGATAGTGACCATCGAATTCTATACATATTATACGGAATCGGCTTAATTGCACAAATTACTAGATAATTATGGTTTTATTGTAAAACAATAATTGGTTACGACTTTGAACCAATAATTAATCGATTTTAAACCTGATCAAATCTCAAATTGATAGTACTGAATTTGAGCGAGTTAGAATAAACATTATTTATTTGAAATTTAGCCGGGTCTAGTTTTGGATGTAATTAGACTTTATATGCATATTTTAGATGGAATTAGACCGAGAATCTAAGTACAAATTGTTGTTATATCGAAATTTTTAGAGGAAAGACCCAAAATATTAAGTATACATACAAGGCTTTTAAAAGTCATGCCTTTAGACATTTTGACTTTATGGAAATTACATTCTTTCGATTTCTTCTCCAAGATAATATTAAATGTTTATGTATATATGTGGAAATGGTTCACTTATTTGTTATATTAAGCTCAAGTTGATAATATACATTAGCATTTATATGTGTGGCTAAGACTAGTGACACAACCCGGCCCAATTTAAACAAATATAGCCCGGATTGATTCAGAGAATCCCGTATTGTTTTGGGTCCAAATGAAGCCCAAATTTAACTAATTCAATTACCCAACAACATTCAAAGTTCATGCATTTTCCACACAAATAATTATTTTATATTGATGAAGCCCAAAACAAAAAATCAAATAATATTTTTATACAAAATAAATACCGTTAAAGAAAACATATCTGACAGTGACCAATGTGGAAAACAGTATTTATTTATTTGTATTTTTGAGAAACATACATGAGAAAAAGTTATATGACAGACTTTATATTTATTTTATCTGTATTTATATTCAAAAAATTCATTATCTTTATATGGTTGCAACAAGCACGAAAACAAAGCAACGTTCATTTTTGCAGAGAGCAGGCAAGTAAACAAAACTAAAAAGTAAATCAACTTGTAATATTTCATATTTTATTAATTATCGACAAAAGTACAATTTCAATATTAATTAATGATTTAAAAAAAAAGTGTACGTAATGTCGTCATTTACATGCCAAATCATCAAGATTCTTCGATATGTTATTTTAACTTTTTCTCTTAGTAAAATTCTCTGATGTTCTTGTTCCGAATAAATATGTTCAAATTTAATGAAATCTAGATTTATTAAAGTTGCTTTTTTGGTATAAATAGTATAAATAGATTTAGTAAAGTTGTTTGCTTTAAATTAAAGCTTCTCCCTTTATGGAAATGAGATTGACTATGGATTACTATAAAATACTTTTTAGACCGACCAATGAACCAAACATGAGAGAAAATTGTGTATCTAATATTAGTGAGAAATCAAATAATTATATGCATAATTAATAAGCTTTTTTGTTATGTATTATGATTGTATATATAATACTCCTTCCGTTTTATAATAAGTGTCATTCTACTATTTTATATACAAGTTAATGAAACATATTAAAATTCGATTATACCTTTAAAAATTAATTGGCTCTTGATATATTTTTCTTAAAACATTGGTTAATAATGAGATTAAACTTGATAATTTATGCTAAAAGTTATATTGTAAATCTAAAACGATATTTATTTTGAAACGAAAAAACAATCCTAAACAATATTTAATGTAAAATGGAGGGAGTCTACGTAAAACAAATTATCTAATAAATACATAATATTCTGAATTTACGTATATTGGGTTTATAAGTAATAAAATTTGATAAGATTCGTAATGTTAATGTACCAAGTACTTCCAAAATTTCACTAAATATTATAATAAAGAAAGTACTACTAATTATAGACACAGAAAGATATGTAAAAAGATGAATATGTGTGCCATGCACGTGCGCATAATATGGAACAAGAACTAACGGCTTCTGAAGTCTTTGGTTTGTTTATTAATGTCAGTTTGATACATTCACAAAACACACATGCCAGTGACTTAAAACAATGAAAAACTCATGCAATTAACCGTTATTTAGGGTTCGTACATTGCACATATATATTATGTTTTCTTTGTTTCGTTCAATGCGATTTCCATTTATGAAAAGATTCTCTATTTCCAAATACATGAATAATATGCTTTACCGGCCATGCAGAGCAAACATTTCATGTTCACAATACTCAATAAACATTTTGGTAGAGCTTTAAACCGTTCATAAATTTCAACAAAAAACTCAAATGTGTAGAACCTCTAAATATTCGGCTAAAACCGAGTGGGTATATTGCGAATTTTCCGAATATTCACTCCTTGCCTAACCCTAGTAGAGGTGGACAGGTCTGGAAGTAATATATATTGGAATTTGGGAAAGTATGTAGTAATATATTATTTGAGATTCGAGTGACCGAAACTAAAATACATTTAATTCCCTTGTAAATCTCATAAGTTGTTGTCTATTGATTTCTTGAACCGGTTCGCAAAAATTTTTTTTGACTAGTCTGAAGTTTTCGATGTTCATAATATCTCTATTGAATCGGATTACCAGAGTTATAAAACACTAAAAAATAGATTCACATTAAACTAAAGTTTTGATTGTTTTCAATGTAGTGAGATTTCATTAATATGCTTTTTTTTACAGAAGATTACAACAACCAATCAATGTTGATGTACGTTATTAAACTTAGGAAATATCACTTCATTAATTAAAGTGTAACGTTATAAAATGTTGTCAATTTCTTCATGTTTCAACAAAGAATTCTCAAAGTCAAAAATGCAACAACAATATCACCTATATCAAACATTTATAAACTACTACAAAACAATTTAAAACGCATATTTTACAAATTTTATCAAAAATAAAAATAAAAACACATAATTTTCAAATGAAATTAGAATTTATTTTCTTCCTTGAATTAATTATGATTCCATATACTAGCACCAAGCACGGTGTTCAGAAAACCTGAATCAATTTAGTCTTTTACTTTAAATGCAATAAGATTCGTCCACGTGGCAAATCATCTGACGTGGCATTGCTGACATGTCTCTCACCTTCAATCCTTTAAAGCTTCAGTCTTTGAGACCAAACTCCAAACACAAACAGTGATTCCACTCATTCTCTCTCTACAAAATAAATTTCAAATTTCGTTACTTTATTTCTTAAAAGAAACTGAATAGTCATTCTTCTTCTTCTTCTTCAATCGTAAGAACCCAAAAATCTCACCTTTAGATTTCTCTGAGTGAGAGAAACCATGGCGGATAATGTTTTGAGGAAGCTGATTGTGGAGATCTGTAGTGCTCGAAATCTGATGCCAAAAGATGGTCAAGGAACAGCGAGTGCTTACGCAATCGTTGATTTTGATGGTCAAAGAAGAAGAACGAAGACAAAGTTTCGAGATTTGAATCCACAATGGGATGAAAAACTTGAGTTTTTTGTTCATGATGTAGCGACTATGGGAGATGAGATTTTGGAGATTAATCTTTGTAATGATAAGAAAACGGGAAAACGAAGTACGTTTCTCGGGAAAGTTAAGATCGCTGGAAGTGCTTTTGCAGCTGCTGGATCTGAAACTCTTGTTTATTATCCACTTGAGAAGAGAAGTGTTTTCTCTCAGATTAAAGGTGAGATTGGTTTGAAAGCTTATTATGTCGATGAGAATCCACCGGTGGTGACGACGGAAAATCCAAAGCCTGCGGCGGAAGGTGAAGCTGCTCCGGCGACTGAAGATAAAGCACCGGAGAATCCGAAGCCAGAGGAAGAGAAGAAAGAAGCAGAGACTGTGAAAACAGAGGAGAAGAAGGAAGGTGATAAACCGGAGGAGAAACCAAAGGAGGAAGCTAAACCGGAGGAGAAAAAACCAGATTCGGCTAAACCGGAGACTAATGCGAAGAAACCGGAGTCTGATTCCACCGCTGCAACACCACCTCCGGTGATTGAGAATCCGGCTTTACCACAGAAGACAGAGAATCAGAAGGAATTAGGGATTAAACCGGATAATGTAAACCGGCAAGATTTAATTGGAGCTGATTTGGAGCTTCCATCGTTAACCAGAGATCAAAACCGTGGTGGTGGATATGATCTTGTGGATCGAATGCCGTTTCTATATATTCGTGTTGCTAAAGCGAAACGAGCTAAAAACGATGGAAGCAATCCGATTTATGCCAAGCTTGTGGTCGGAACAAATAGTGTGAAGACAAGAAGCCAAACCGGTAAAGATTGGGACCAAGTCTTTGCGTTTGAGAAAGAGAGTTTAAACTCAAGCTCGTTAGAAGTTTCGGTTTGGTTTGAAGAGAAAGTTGAGAAGGAAGATAAGACGATAACAACTACTGAGAGTTGTTTAGGAACGGTGTCGTTTGATCTGCAAGAGGTTCCTAAGAGAGTACCTCCAGATAGTCCTTTAGCTCCTCAATGGTATACATTGGAATCGGAAAAGTCGCCGGGAAATGACGTCATGCTTGCTGTTTGGCTTGGGACTCAAGCTGATGAAGCGTTTCAAGAGGCTTGGCAATCAGATTCCGGTGGTTTGATTCCGGAGACGAGATCTAAAGTTTACTTATCTCCGAAGCTTTGGTATTTGCGTTTAACGGTTATACAAACCCAAGACTTGCAGCTTGGTTCGGGACCTGAAGCTAAATCAAAGAGCCCCACCAGTGAGCTATATGTTAAAGCTCAGCTTGGACCTCAAATCTTCAAAACAGCTAGGACTTTGATTGGACCGTCTGCTTCTTCATCTGGTTCAGGTAACCCAACTTGGAATGAGGACCTGGTTTTTGTAGCTTCTGAGCCGTTTGAGCCGTTTTTGATAGTGAGTGTTGAAGATATAACGAATGGTCAATCGGTTGGTCAGACTAAGATTCATATGGGAAGTGTAGAGAGGAGAAATGATGACCGGACTGAACCGAAATCGAGGTGGTTTAATCTAGCCGGCGACGAGAAGAAGCCGTACTCAGGTAGAATCCATGTGAAGGTTTGTTTTGAAGGTGGATATCACGTGCTGGACGAAGCAGCTCACGTGACTAGTGATATTAGACCTTCAGCTAAACAATTAGCCAAGCCACCAATTGGTTTGTTGGAGGTTGGTATCCGTGGAGCTACTAATTTACTTCCGGTTAAAACTAGAGATGGGACACGTGGTACAACCGATGCTTATGTGGTTGCTAAGTATGGTCCGAAATGGATTCGGACTCGGACGATCCTAGACCGGTTTAATCCACGGTGGAATGAGCAGTACACTTGGGATGTGTATGATCCTTGCACGGTCCTTACCATTGGAGTTTTCGACAATGGCCGATACAAAAAGGATGAGTCCGGGAAGCCAGGGAGAGATGTAAGAGTAGGGAAGATTCGAGTTCGGCTCTCGACTCTCGATATGAACCGAATCTACCTAAATTCTTACACCTTAACCGTGATCTTACCAAGTGGAGCTAAGAAAATGGGAGAAATCGAAATCGCGGTTCGATTCTCTTGTCCTTCATGGTTAAGCATTATTCAAGCTTATGTCACACCAATGTTACCTAGAATGCATTACGTCCGACCTCTCGGTCCAGCACAACAAGACATTCTACGTCACACAGCTATGCGAATAGTCACGGCTCGACTTGCACGATCCGAGCCACCATTAGGTCAAGAAGTGGTTCAATACATGCTAGACACAGACAATCATGTATGGAGCATGAGAAGAAGCAAAGCTAATTGGTTCCGTGTCATCACGTTCTTGTCACGTGCCGCAACTATAGCTCGTTGGAGTCACGGGATTCGAACTTGGGTTCATCCACCAACCACCGTTCTCGTTCACTTACTTCTCGTGGCTATCGTCTTATGTCCACATTTAGTCCTCCCAACAGTATTCATGTACGCTTTCTTAATCTTAGCTTTAAGATTCCGTTACCGAGGCAAAGTCAAAGTCAACAACGTTGACCCACGACTCTCTTGCGTTGACTCTATCACACCCGACGAACTCGACGAAGAGTTTGATGGTTTTCCAGCTACAAGACCACCGGAGGTTGTTCGTATTAGGTATGACCGGTTAAGGGCATTAGCCGGTAGAGCTCAGACTTTACTTGGTGACGTGGCGGCTCAAGGAGAACGGATTGAAGCATTATTTAACTGGAGAGACCCACGAGCCACGTGTATATTCGTGGTGTTTTGTCTTTTTGCATCGTTTTTGTTTTATATTGTTCCATTTAAAGTGTTCGTGTTGGGTTCAGGTTTTTACTACATTCGTCATCCAAGGTTTAGAGATGACATGCCTTCAGTTCCGGTTAACTTTTTCCGGCGACTTCCTTCAATGTCTGATCAGATCTTGTGATTCCGGATAAGGGTTCTAATCGTTTTTATTGTTTTTCAGACCACAACAAACCGGTTCATTATATTTTATCAGTCTTATCAATATTGAATCATGTGATGTAATCTTCTGATATTAAATTATTTTATCTTTCATATATATCCCTTTAACTATAAGCTAAGGTTCTTAAATATAAAGAGGTAGGTCCGTGATGGATGTAATCTGACCAATAAGATCAAAATTAGACCGTTAGTGCTTCGTGGGACCAAATATTCAATAAATAAACATTAAAAGATCGTAGTGGTTCGTGGTTTAGGTGATGAATTTAGTGTATACGACCGTTGTAGTCTCAAGGAGCGTTGCTGTAGGCACAAAAGTTACTTTACCGGTTACCGCCGAATTAGGAATCGAGTTTGATCAATTAAATGTTGCATGGCTTATTTGTTTTGTTTGCTTTGTTTCATTTTCTCACTCAAATTATTCATTACAATATAGACTAGGTATTAAAGAATAAACATAGAGAAATCGTTGTAACACTACATACAACAAGATTAGCTTTGGGATAATATAATGAAGAATACGAGAAAATAAAGTTGCTGAATAAAGTCTTGAGTCTTGAAAAAACTTCGATATAAAGTCTAAATGCCAACTTCATCTCGGTTTGTTATCATCTTCAAAAGTTATGAGTTATTAGTCGCAAGAACCACCTCTTAAATATTGAGCGAGATCAAACAAGTTATTCACACATGACTACTTCGTATTCCACATACAATAATGATAGATTCATTATAGGGATGGGCACAAAGCAAATATCCAGGAAATTCGCAATATCCGCGATCCGCTATGTTTTAGTCAGATATTTAATTTTGTAATCCGCTTTAATCCAAAAAAATTTGGATATCCGAAAACTTAGATATCTGTTTTTTTCAAAGATCCGCGATGATCCATTTTACAAAAGTTAGTAAATATAAAATACATAAAAATTTCAAAAATAGTGTAGAAATATGAGAAAACAATGTCAATATGAATTTTAAAACTCAAAATAAATATTTTATCAATATAAATTTTTTTTAAAAATGCAAATATAGCTAACCAATAAATATTAAAGCTTGTAATCAAACTAGTTAATAAAAAACAAAACTTATAGTAACTCACATGAGAGAGAAGGATAACATTATAAAAATAAAATATTAAACAATTAAATTTAAGTAAATATAACATTTTATTCGTTTTCAACCATATAAATATGCACAACACTATCTCTATTATCATATGGATACATAATTAATATTTTAATATATATTTATTGATATACGAATCGGAGCGGATATCTGGTCTTTCTGGAAAATGATATTTGTTCTTTACTTTGTTTTTAGCGGATATTATATTTTACTATTTGTTTTGCTTAAAAACTTTACGGATATCCAAAATTTTTGGATCAAATTAAAGTAAATAGCGGATCGGATCAAATCTTATGGATACTTTGCCCACCCCTAACTTATTATGATAGAAGTTCTCATGTCCTATTTGCTTTGTTAAAGATAGATTTCTTGAGATACGCCTGTAATTGAAATTCACGCTTTTCACAAAGATCAAAATTGGACTAAATATTATAACATTGATTGTCACAATCTATATTTATTCTAAACATTTTAATGACTTCAAAGTCCAAAGCCAAACTAAGCCAAAGGCCCTTGTAAAAGAGAACAAACAACAACAAGAAACAAAAAATCATGAAAGAATAAGATCAAAGATATCTCAATATAGAGTTTTGTGTATAAGCTCACACTTCCTATCTACATTGTCTATTGACAAAGTTTCTTCTCAACAAAAGCCTAAGTAGCAAACTCTTCAACCTCCTAGCTCCAGGACCAGGACCAGGATCCGGTTTCGACCCACGTTTCTGTTTCTTTCTCAGAATCTCTCTATCTATTCTATTAAGAACCGGGTCATTGTACTTGAACTTCCTAGCAAATGGTCGATTACTCATTACCATCTTTCTATAGTCCTTTGTACCAAGACTCTTAGGATGTTGCTTTGGAGGATTGTCCCAAGCAATGTAGTGAAGGTCATGGTTCACAGTTGTGTTCTTGAACTCAGCTGAGTTACATATAAGTGTCTGAAAATAGCCTTCAGGTGATGAAACAAAGTTTGTGTAGTAGAGAAGAAGTGTTCTTGGTAAGTTGTCATAACCAATTATGCAATATTCTGAAAACGGTCTTGATAGTAATGTCCAAGCTGAACCTGAGATAGTATTAACATTTTATACATTATATCATTTTTTTTCAACATTTATTTACAACAGAAAAATGACATTTTACCTAAAATTTGGTACCTGTGAAGAGCTTGAAGGAAGTAGGGAGGCTTCGTTGTTTAGTAACCCACCAAATTTCTGACTTGTTGAGGCTATAAAGCCCTGGATCTATTATTATTGGTTTTCCTCTTTTGTTCCTACACATTTTTATTTTTTTATTGTTTGTTAAAAATCAAACCGGACCAAATATCAATAGTATCAATACTAGAATTATTTAGTTACTCTCTCCGTTGATGTTTTAGATTTTTTTCTTGTTTGTTTAGAATTTCTATGTAAAATTTATTGTAATATTAGTATTTTTATTGTTTGAATTCTGCATATTAATTTGTGATTGGTTTAGTTATTTTGAAATTTGTGACAAAACATGTTTTTTTTGTTAACCGGGAAATTTAATAAAAGAGAGGTAGACCTCAAAAGTACAAGAAATCTTGGAACATAAGCTTATCCTCGACAACTACGGGCAAAAAAATCAATTTTATGATTCAGAGAACAATGAAATATAACATGGAGAAAGAATATCTATTTTTAGTCCGGTTTAATTTTTTTGGATTTCAGTTTTTAAGCCCAAGACTAACTAGAATCACTTGTTTCAGATAATTCAAACAATTATTTAGCATGTTTCACTGTTTTTTTTTTTTTTTGGTTTCTTTGATAGTGTAGAAGAGTCAATTTTGATAATAAAATGATACTTATTAGAAAATAAAATAAAGAGAAGTAAAACTTACATTTTCCATCCTAACCGGCTTGAGTGTTGAATGAAGTTGAGATCTCTAGGCAACTCAGAAAAAGCATAGATCAGATCTGCATTTATTTACTAAATTAATTAAAATCTAACCCCATCTTCAATACCAAATAGAATGAATTAAAAATCATTAAACCGGTTATTATCACCAAAATCACCTAACCAATAACTATTGCATCCTTAACCGGTTCATTCATACATCACACAAATCCTAAGACCAATTCTTAGTCCACTAATCCAAATATATAAACTATATCATCAATCCAAAATCACAACAAGAAACATTGATTTGCATAATCACTCACCGTACCGTCTTGTGTAACGAGAGGATAATCAGAAGCACTAAGATTAATAAACCAATCCCACCGACAACATCTCAAAAGCAAAGCCATTGCGTGAAGTGTTGTTGCAAGCATCGTTGGTCCTCTATAAGTCACTAGATTTGATTTTCCAATGATCATTACATTACCCTCTGGTTGAAACAAAGGCTCTCCAGTAACAAACCTAGCCATCTCCAAATGCTCTTCCTCTGGTGCTTCAAGGTCTATATGGATCAAATAGTAGTTTCTACGATGGTATAAAGATCTAAGAAGGCGTTTGAGTTTTCCAGTGTCACCTTTAGAAGCTGAGATTAGGTAAGCAAAAGAAGGGAGAGTAGAGTTGAGGTTTTGATTGGATTTGAGGGGTAAGATTGGGATTTTGGATGAAGTGAAGAGAGTTTTTGTTGTAGGGATTATGTAGAGGATAAAGAAGAGAAGAGAAGTAAGAGAGAAAGAGATCATTAAGAGTTTCTTCATCACCATTTTTGTATCTCTGTAAATTTTCTTTTGTTTCAGACGAGAGAGAATAAGAGGTTATGTGGTTTAATGGTGACAGTTTGTGGAATCACAAAGATGCCATATATTTTATTTTAATTATGTCATGGCCCCTATATTTAGGTAAATACTAGAAACATACCACAACTTGCATAAATAATCCTAGAAAGTACATTATCACACATGATTATAATTATAAACAGATAATAATAAGTACCAACAGAAATTGTACCAAGAGTTTGAAAGATAATTGTCACCAAACTTAACATAAAAGATTGATCAACAGACAAATTTAAAGAAACAAAACATGTTACCCAAAAGCAGATTATAAATTATGTAATAATCACACAAGTAAATTTTAATCTAGTAGTTGGTGGTAAGATCATTAAAGGCAAACGCACATGTATAATTAGAGACTGAGTCTCTCTGTCTACGAGATTTACGTAGAAAATAGACTAATGGGGCGGCTATTGTGATCCAATATTAATATTGTTGTTGACAAAAAAGTTATTTAATAATCAATTTTTTGTTTTTTTCGTTCAATTGGATTATATATTATTCGTCTGGTTAAGATAATTCAGTTATATGGATTATATATATTAAACTAAACTATTAATTGGATTTTTTCGATTCAATTGTTTGATAAAAAAATTGCATTTACTAAACAAGTAAATACAATATTTTTGCTTGACTACAAAAAAAAATACAATGATTATAAAGTTCAGACAAAAGTTAATAAGAAGAAGAAAATCTAAAAAAAGAAGTTGGAAGTAATAAGATTTAGTTTCTTACTTTCAAGCTAAGTTCTGACATCTGTCCTATCTCTCACATTCTTTCACATGTGTTTAGATCTTCTAACTCAAACTCACATGAAGCTAATTTTACTTTAGTACCCTTATTTTATTCTGTAAGATTTTGGAGTTTTGCAAGGATACATTTGTAAATTTAAACGAACTGATTAATTAATGAAAGTACACTAGTTGGTGGTAGAAGATGAAGGACGCCCAAGTACAAGCCCAGTTAGTAAAAAAGCCCAAGTAGTCATAATATTATTATTTCTTAATTTTATGTATATGATTTTATTTTTTGGTTTTAAATGTGAGAATGTATATGATTTTTAGGTATGTATATAGTTATTGAAAGTTTCTTTGCGTTTTTGAAGTGTAATAAAAAAAATTTAGTCTGAAAAAGTGTATTAAAATTTTAAAATCATAAAGTTATTATGACGAAAATCTTGAACAAATAAACACTAAATGATATATGTATTTTGGAATTGAAATTTCATATCATCAATTATCTTAGAGATGGTAAATAAAAAGTTATTTTATAATACTTGTGGAATGAGATATGTTTGAGTTGGTAACTACTACGAACTCCACTTTACCTAATTTGTGTCCTTTTTGGTTTTGGTAATTGATTTGTATGTTTTCGTGTACAGGAGTAAGCAATCCATTCCGACCAACCTCACCTTCAATTTTTTTTATCTAATAATAAGATTTTTAGTCATAAAAATGAAATCGTAAACAACGGCATATATATAATTTATTTTTAAAAAATTATAGTGAATGATAAATGAAATGTCGGTAATGATCATTTTACAATACAAGTGACAGATGGTAAGTTCACTATAACAGACGCAGTTACACATCCAAAAATCGAATTTTACTTTTAACATTATGTAAGAACTTGCCTAATGAACTGATCAATTATGTTCTAATATTGACAAAAAGATCTATATTCCTATATAAAATAACAAGAAAAGCCTAATAAAAGAAAGAACAGAAATTAGATACAAGTTGAACTGTACAAACGTATTTTATTTGTCTATTAGTTTCCCTTTATTTCACTTTATTTTTCATTGAAAACCTTTATAGTTTCCTTTCTTTAACTATCACTTTCATAAATTTCATCCATAAGTATATATTCGATTAGAAAAAAGAAAATGAAAATGACAAAAAAACAATGATAATTGGCATAGGATAAGACTCTTACTTTTTTTAAAAAAATTTTGTTTTGTCAATACTAGACCACAACTAACCGTCTCCCAACTGATTATCCTATTAGTCAAGTTCCTATATAATATATACAGTAAAATTCGATTTCTAAATATACATATACGTATGCTTTTAATAGGATAAGACTCTTACTTTGTTTACTCAAATGATATAACTTGAAATACCTTTGTTACGTGGATGAGTAGGTAGCCAAAATAAAACCTACATGTATCAATACTACCAAAATATAAACCTAACATAAAACTTATTTTTTTTATGAGTTTGTACAATGTATTTCCATATTTTATGGAGCATGAAGACCATAAATTATAAATTATAATTTAATTGAACAAATGATTTGGTTAATTGTCTTGTCGGATCAGGAAATGGGGAAGTCTTTAATAAAACCTAAAAGGTGTAGGTTTTGTATAAAGATGGAGTAAGTCTTTAACAAAAATAAAAAAGATGGAGTAAGTCAAAGCAATTGAATAAAGTATGTATATTAAATATTCGAAATTACTTTAATATAACATTAAGATGTTGACAGGACAAAGCTTTATGTATATACATATATACAGAGAGAATGATGATTGATGAAGATGGTTAAGTGGAACTTGTGTTCCAAGGAACTCTTCTTGCAAATATAACGCAGCTATGCCTCCACCAACAAGCAACGGCCATGCCTCTCGCGTGCAGATTCAAGGACCAACAACAATAGCTTCTCTTCCTCCTTTGTCTCCAATCGCCTTCAAGGTCTTTCTCTCTTCTGAATCTAAAACCAGGAAGCTCTTTTTGCTTGATCTCTGTGTGTTTCTCTGATTCTCTGTGTTTATCTTCAAGTTCTGTCTTTCTCTTTGTCTGGCTTCTGTTTTGCTTTTTCCTTTATGTCCTCTGTTTCTCTGCTCTTTCGTTGACTTTGATCACTGTCTCTTGACTCAAGACCAGAATTCAGACTCAGCTTCTCTTTTGTGTCTTCTTGTTTCTCCATGGTGCTTTTTGTCTGCATTTTCGTGTCGAATTCACATCAATCAGCCTTGAATATTTGTTTCTGAGATGCAATTTGTTGTTCTTTTGTTTTGCAGGAACAACAAGGAAGACCAGCTCGGACCACACAACAAACAATAGCAGGAAAACTCTTTAGAAGTCTCTTCAAGGGTCTGTTCTTCTCTCAACTAACCTTAATCTCACTGTTGGTGATTGTTCTCACCATTCGTGGTCTCATCTCAGCAAGTTCACACCATTTCCAACCCAAGAAATGGTACCCTCCTTTATTAGCATCTATTGCAGTCTCAGGAGTTGCATCCTTAGCTTGGCAATGCATCTTTATCTACAATCCATCAAGAGCAGTCAAAGCAACAATCTGGCTTAGTCCAATACTCACTTGCTCGGTAGGGATCTTGCTTGTTCTTATTGGCTCAGCAGTAGATGCAGTGATTGGTGCAGTTTTTGTGGTTTTTGCCATATCTCAGTCTCTGTATGGTTGCTGGATCACTCCAAGGTATGACTACACCAATAAGATATTATCTCTTTCCACAGCTTTTCCACCAGCTAGAACCAGAGAAGTAGTCTGTTTATCAATCATTGTTAGCTTAGTTTACTCTGGTTTCTTGGTAACTGGAATTGGAGGAGCAACTTCCACTAGAACAAATCTAGATCTATTGTTCATAGCCGTAATCATAACAAGCTTAGCATGGACAATGCAAGTTCTTAAGAATGTACAACAAGTTGCAATTTCGAGGGCAAGATTTGTTAACTTTGCACATGGAGAAGATATGGATGCTTGGAATGCTTTCACCATTACTGTAAAACACTTGATTGGGAGTGTCTGCATTGGTTCAACACTTGTTCCAATCATTGTATTCATCAGAGGGTCAATCAGAAGCCTCAATCTAATGTCAGGAAGCAGCGATGAGGTCATGTATTCTGGTGCTGATTGCTTCTCTTCCATTGCTAACAAACTCATTACACTTGGAAACAGATGGGGCTTTGTACATGTGGGAACCTATGATAAAGGATTCATGGAGGCCTCTTGTGATACATGGAAGAAGTTCAGAAGTACAACTGGTTTAGAAAAAGTGATTGATTCAGATCTCACTAGCTCCTTCTGCTTCCTAACTGCAGTTTCCATAGGAGCAGTCTCTTCATTAAGTGCAGGAATATGGATGTTGTTAACCCACAAAGACTATGCCTTAGAAGTGACTCTCTATGCTTTCATAATTGGATATTTCGTGGTAAGATAGCTCATTCTAAGGACAAGAATCAAAAGGAACTTACACAAAGTAACTTATGTTGTGTACTTGGTTTTGTGATTTGCAGGGAAGGGTAGCTTTGTCGTGGATACAAGCCTGTGTCTTGGCTTATTATGTAGCTTATTCTGAAGATCCTCAAAGCATGAGATTTGACGATACAATTCCAGATCGTATACAACGTCTCCAGTTCTTAAGTGCTCTTCGAAATAACAGGGAGCTTGAAGTAGGCAGAGTGATAGCAGAAGATAGTGATAATAATTGTTAAGTCTACTAGACTCGCCCAAAACATAACCTGTAAAGAAAAGTCTTTATTTATGCTTATAGATTCTATTGATAAGCAAATCTTAGCTTCAACATGTTCATATTAAAGAATGAATGTCCTTGTAAGACTTATTGGACCGCTTCGATTTCTTTTTTTGTCAACGGTAATTTTAAAGACTACAATGACAGGTTCATTAGCCAAATTTTTACATAAATCTCGTAGGTATTAGGATTCGATCCTTGAATGCATGTGCATTTGCCTTTGGACTTACCACCAGCTACTGGACTAAAAACAAATTAGATTGGACCGTTTCAATTGGTAAGACTTTTTTGTTGATCATAATACTCTTATACGAACCAATTATATTTGAGAATTTAAAATAAACAAATTATAATAACATTATGCTCAAAACAAAAAATCTTACCGATCAACACTATACTAGTTCTCTATACCTCAATAATAAAACGGTCCAAATGTCCTTACCAAGTGATACAAGTTTAATTATACAAAACTCTCTAATTTCGAATTGGTTGAAACCGAAATCCACTAATTAATTCATAGAAATTAACTTGGTGTTTCATTTATCCATAAAGGAATAATCTCCAATATAATAAAAGCTTTACATAGAGATCAATTTTGAAAAATCCTAATCGATCCTATATATACTAAAATAATAAATAAATAATAACTTTTAACATTTCAAATTTATCTAGTAAATTTTTTTTATAGATCTTTTCAGATATATATATATATTAAACATATTACATAATTTCTTAACTACAGTAACTTATTTGCAAATGGTTTTTAGTCTAATGACACGTAGTAAATCCACTAAAGATAGATCCAAAAATCAAGTACTACGTTTGTATTATGCAGGAACTTATTTTATAAGTAGGCCAATTATGTCCCAATAATAAAGTCCCAATAATAAAAGAACTATATGAACTTATTTTTAATACTATTAGATTTTTTTTTCCAACAACTCTTTGTTTAACTAATATTTATATTACCTTTAAATTTATTGTATACTATAAAAATAATTTAAGCTTTAACATATATACCTTATTTTATCCATTAATCTTCAAAACAAACTTCAAAATAACATTACAGAAAAATATCAAATTTATATAAAAATTTGATATATATATATATATATGTCTAAACGCTAAACGCTAAACAATGTTCTGTTTTTCGTTTTATTAGTCCTGAAACATATTGTTAGGCCCAATAACAATCTTATTCAGCTAGAAACCGAGTTTTATCATTTTGACAATGTATTAAAATAAAAAGACGAACAAAAATGGACAGAGTAAAATAAAATAAACAACTTTCTCTCTAAGTAGCTTTTGAAAAAACGAACGATCTTTCCATTATGCTTTTTTGTGATGTAAGAAAATAATGTTAAAAATGAGTATATATATACATGAAAATAAATACATAAATTAATAAACAGTAATATAAAACATAAAGATATTATATATATATATATATATATATATATATATATGCCGATCAATACTACACAACACGAATCATATCTAAAATTAAATACACATAATATTAATATAAATTTTCAGATAAAAATAAAAATGTAAGAAAAAAGATAAATACAAATATCAAAATTTTCTTTTCTTTTTAATATATATATATATATATATAAATATTACATATGCATATTATTTTACACAATATATATATAAGTATGTGTTGAAGATAAGCTTGATGATAAGATCAAGAGATTAGCTTGAAGTG
>OVBA01001987.1:0-37954 GCA_900406435.1 Lepidium aucheri
TTTGTGCCAACTAGAGGAGGCAAAAAGTATTTTGTAACATTCATTGATGATTGCACAAAATACTGTTATGTATATTTATTACATAGCAAAGATCAAGCCTTGGAAAAATTCAAGGAATATAANCAAAATCAACTCAGCATCACTATCAAAATAGTTCGAAGTGACAGAGGCGGTGAATATGATGGCCTTTTTAATGCATTTTGCAAAGAAAATGGCATCATACATCAAACAATAGCTCCATATTCACCAGAATCTAATGGAATTGTTGAAAGAAAAAATCAAACTGTAAAAGAGATGATGAATGCATTGTTGCAGGAATCTGGTTTACCCCAGAATTTGTGGGGTGGGGGAAGCACTGCTTACCACAAATTACATCCTCAACAAAATTCCACACAAAGTCACCGGGAAGACTCCCTATGAGCTTTGGAAAGGATCGCCACCTTCGTATAAATACTTCAAAATGTGGGGGTGCTTAGTGAAAGTGGCAGTACCTCCTCCTAAAAAGGTCACAATCGGACCAAAAACTGTTGATTGCGTTCTCCTCGAATACGCACATAACAGCTCCGCATATAGATTCCTGGTTATTAAATCAGAGATCCCCGATATCCATGTCAACACGGTAACGAAATCAAGAAATGCATCTTTCTTTGAACACGTGTTTCCATATAAGGATAAACAAAATCCAAAGAGAACTCGTGAAGAAAGAGATCACACGAATCATGAGTCTAGTACATCTAGAACTTCTCTGACTAACTTAGAAGATCAACAAGATGAACCTAGACGTAACAAAAGTGCTTGTCAGGAAAAATCTTATGGTGATGATTTTTTGATGATTTTCTTGTAGAAAATGAACCAAGAAATTTTGCTGAAGTCATGTCTAAACCAGACGCTTCCTCCTGGAAAGAAGCTGTCAACAATGAGATAGACTCTATTATGAAAAATCATACTTATGAGTTAACTGATCTCCCTGAAGGGTTTAAAGCACTTGGATATAAATGGATTTTCAAAACAAAGTTGAAAATAGATGGCTCAATAGACAAGTACAAGGCTAGACTCGTGGTACAAGGATTCAGACAAAAAGAAGGTTTGGACTTCTTCGATACATATTCTCCAGTTACGAGAATAACCTCCATCCAAATGTTGATATCAATTGCAGCATTACGAGACTTGGAGATACATCAAATGGATGTAAAAACTGCTTTTCTAAACGGAGAATTAGAAGAGGAGATCTACATGAAACAACCTAAAGGGTTTGTTGCTCCAGGACAAGAACACAAAGTTTGTCGACTTGTTAAGTCACTGTATGGTCTTAAACAAGCTCCAAAACAATGGCATGAAAAATTTGACAATGTAATGATGTCAAATGGTTTCAACATAAATGAGTGTGNCGTCAAATGGTTTCAATATAAATGAGTGTGATAAATGTATTTACATTAAACAGACTAAAAATGCATATGTATTGCTCTGTTTATATGTAGATGACATGCTTATTATTGGAAGCAACAAGGATATAATCCAACAAACTAAGAACTTACTCAACAGTAAGTTTGACATGAAAGACATGGGTCTTGCTAATGTCATCTTAGGGATTAAAATCACACAGACTTCTAACAAAATTATTTTGTCTCAAGATCACTATGCTGAAAAGATTCTTGAAAGGTTCAGAACTATACAAGTGGTACTGCAAAAACCCCTATAGATTCTCAACTTCATTTGACCAAAAACTCAGGTGAAGCAGTGTCACAGGTAGAGTACGCACGAGTAATAGGTAGTCTTATGTACTTAACCAATTGTACTAGACCTAATCTAGCGCATGCAGTTAATGTACTAAATCGTTACACAAGCAATCCAGGACATAAACACTGGAAAGCCATAACTAGATTACTGAATTACTTACAATATACAAAAAGTTATGGGCTGCACTATGGTAGAGAACCTCAAGTATTGGAAGGATACAGTGATGCTAACTGGATTTCCGATTCCAAAAACTCAAAATCCACAAGTGGATACGTGTTTACCTTTGGAGGTGCAACAATATCTTGGAAATCTTCCAAACAAACTCTGTTAGCTCGATCCACCATTGAATCAAAGTTTATAGTTTTAGATAAAGCAGTAGAAGAAGCAGAATGGCTTCAAAATTTTTTGGAAGATATTCCTATATTGGAGAAACCTGTGTCGGCACTACGCATTCACTGTGATAGTCAATCAGCTATAGCCCAAGCACAGAATAATCTCTATAATGGCAAATCTCATCATATAAGGAGACGACATAAAACCATTAGACACTTGATCTCAAGTGGTGTTATCATAATATATTACATCAAGTCAGCTGAAAATCTAGCAGATCCTTTTACCAAATGACTATCTCGAGACCAAGTAGAAAAATCATCGAGAGGAATGGATTTAAAGCCTATGAATTAAGAAGATGTAT
This sequence comes from Lepidium aucheri, assembly GCA_900406435.1. Classification (NCBI taxonomy): domain Eukaryota; kingdom Viridiplantae; phylum Streptophyta; class Magnoliopsida; order Brassicales; family Brassicaceae; genus Lepidium; species Lepidium aucheri. The sequence continues at coordinate 2,432 of OVBA01001987.1, forward strand.
GGTGGAAACCCTAAATACATGACTAGAGATCCCAAGAAGTAGGTTCAAAGGGACAACTAAATCAGAAAATATCTTCAGAAGTGCACTGTGAGTATTATTCTACCCAGTTCCTAAAGATGATAAACAATGCAACCTGTAGAAAGTTGAGGATAAGTTTTAAAATTTTAATGATTTGAGTCCAATATTTGGTTAATAAGTGAAGTTTTACAGGTTACTTCTGAACATCCAAAAGTTTGGCAAATCATCTAGTGAGTGTGAAATAAAGGCCGTTTCTAGGAGAATGAAGGTAAGGCTATACTCTCTAAGTTCACTCATGAATTACCAGGCAAAGTTCAAGGCCAAAATGAACACAATAGAGAATTTAGTTCTACTAGAAAGTGAGCTGGGTTATATTTGTTGTCTAGGTTTACACTAAATTTTCGGGTGGTTCAAGACATCATGTTCACCTCCTGCCCAAGTAAACCCGACATATATTAACAATGAGTGGTTCAAAGCTGAAAAATGCTACTTACTTAGACACAGCACATTTTCGTCTACACTCTCGAAAGTCTGTCTGTCTGTCTAGTTTATAGGATAAGTCGTCTAGTCAGTAGAGTCTATCAAGTCGTCAGTCATATGTTTAGAATCATTTCTATTCATGTGGGGATTGTTGGACCAATAATTTGAAGATTTAATACTTTGGCAATATGGGCCAAATATTAAATTTGAATTATTTGGTAAAGATGAATGAGAAATATGATGGATTATGGTCTTCTTATGGCTTAAATACAATGATTATTGATACAGGTTATGGTCTTCCTATTTTGTTGGAAACCACTTTGACATGTTCAAAATCTCAACAACTTTGAGCCTCCTATCCAAGTCTTCATCTCTTATAAAAGACAAGTAAAAGACTTGTTCTAGGTTTACGTTTTTCTTTTTTAACGGAAAAAAAAACCTACAACATTCCTCCATTTTATTTTGTCAAGTCCGAGAGTGTTAGAGTAGATAATCAAGTTCGCAAATTCCGTAGTTGGTGTATCAACATCGGTCTCAACACAGTTCTATCATGAGACTCAAAAACGCAAATCAAACCTATTCACTAAGACGTTTATTGAGTTAAGGTAACGAGATTTATCTCAGCTCGGTGTAATTATTATCTTATTGCTTGCTAAATCATTTATAGCTTGAGTTTTTGGCTTTACTTGTAATCGATTTTTGCTTCTATTTTTAGCTTAACTTAAATTTGAGTTTATAGGTTCTACAAACCAAATCAAAATACTGAAAAATAATTAAGTTAGAAAATTATATTTCGCCGACAGAAATGAAAGTACATGGTAATTCGACAACGACTTTTGCCTCCATTAGCATTTGATACTATTAACTTGGAGCGGTGAGTAAATGTGTTATAATTATTTAATGAGCGTTTAATATTTCGTACGACAATTTTATAGATCTGATTATGGGAGTTAGAAAATTCTTACCAAAATAAAAAAAGTTGAAGAAATGGATTAATAAATAATAAATTAATCACGTTCTCTTGTCGAGAGAATTGAATCGGATCCTTCTCTTTGAACAGAATTCCGACATTGAAGTTGTTGTCTATTATTATAGTGTTATTGATTCCTTTTGTGATATTTAATCGAGTTAATCTTGTGTTTAGTGATGTATTAACATAGTTATGAGTTAGTGACCTTGAAATGTCAGTCATGTCTTGTGATGGGGAGAAACAACCTGGAACATTCAGTCTTAGACAAATAGAATTTTTATTTTATTTTTATTTTTATTTTAAACTGAATTTGAATTATATTGTTTTCATCTTTCTAATTTATTTGTACTGTTAAGAGACTGTAAACTTATATGTTAAAGTATATGTATGATAAATTTACAAGAAAACCACTTTTTGAAACTTTTAAAAATATATTGTGAATAATGTTCAATGATTTATGGACGTTTTTTTTTAAATTACAGAAATGTCTTTACAAAAACAAATATTACAAAAACTGTTATCATCTATACTTGATTTCTCAAAATATATAAGTCACTTATTTTCAATTGATTGTGCAGAAGTTCTGAAGTTGATAAAGAACCAAAATAATTGGTTTACATTCCTTCCCTATATTTAAGATTTTGAAACCTATTTAATCCTTTTTTTTCTTTCATTGATCTTAAAGTCTTTTAACTACAATACTGATTTCCTTACTCGTAGTGTAAAAGAAATTTTTAAGTGTTAATTATTTGTAAACTCAATACTAGATTTTTTGTTATCTCCTCTTTTAAAATAATGAAGTAAGTTGACAAAAAATATTCTTCATATATTTAGTGTCGTGATTTTTTAAATAATAATTCATTATTATTTTTAATTTATTTAATAATACCATTATATGTTAATTAAGTATTTTAATAATTTGTAAGCCTATATCAAAAAAAAAAGACTTGGACAGACCAAATTTGCATACCAAAAGAATGACACAATCTTTTTTTTCTTCAACTTATTAATTTAATATTAACTTTGAAATCCAAAAAGGAATAATTCTTGGATAAATTACGAATGGTACGAGCTAACCAATCCGTCTTATAGTTGAGGTTTTTCGGATCCTAATGGAGAAGATTTTTCTGAGTCTATCGAACTCCTCTAGGTAATGCGAGAATGCTGGCCAGACTTCTGGGAATGTCACCATCTTCAAGATCTTTACACAGTCGTGGCACACTAAACTTCTCCAATCTCCAAATTTAATAGGAATTCCATAGTTCACATGATCACTTTAAATTCTGTATGTAATGGCGACAAACAAGGATGATTTTTCTTGCCCCCATTTTTGCACCTCTCGTGGAATCTCATAAACAATACCATATAATCCCAGAAATATATTATAATAATTATTAAGAAAATTAGACACAATCTTATTAAGAAAGAAAAAAATCAATCAAATCTAATAATTAACTGATGGTACTTGAGTGGAAAGGTCTTGGAGTTGAGGGATCATGGTTTGACTTCAGTGATTTTTAATCATTGTTAGTGAGATGCTTAAATGCTAAATAATCTGATTTATTGGTCTAATTTCTGCAGAATTGACTAAAGTCTGAATTTCGACATTTATGTTGATTGACTTAAACAAAAACGATATGTGTTTACGAGTAACTTATACAAAATTTCCGAAATAGAGAATAATTTTAACTGATATGAATATAGACGCAATATATTCAAGATGCAGTAATTTGGTAATTTTTGTGAAGGGCATCTGTTTATATTGGGATGCATAGGTCAGTTGGCGCCAACACAAAACAAAAAATATTTATTTAAATTTTTAAACTTACTACACAAAACTATATAACTACTTAGAATCAAAGTTTACTAAAACAATTACAGTGATAAACTTTAGTCACTTGAAACGTCATATTCTCATCAACAGTAATATCATCTTGGCTTCGTTGGTGCTTTTAGACATTGACAATAACGTTTTTGCTGCGATGACCTCGCTGGTGAAGGTGCTCTTTTATTTAACTATTTTTGTTCATGTTCGGTGTTGGCATTGCCATTTGATCTTTATCTCTTCACTGTACATAGGCAGTGGCAAAAGTGTAACTAGTGATGGTAGTCCAGTGGTTTGTGATGGCATTGCTGTCTAATGGTTAACTCTTTAAAGCACATATATAGTAGCAAAAATCTTGTTTCTAATCAAGTGGTACTACTAGTCCCATGATCAAATATTTAATTCGAAATATCATTTTGTTGAATAAAGTAGTTTCATTATGTCAAGGAGTTTGTGGTCAAGTGGTAGGAGCGGACATTGGACTATAAAGAGTTCGCAGATATCACTATTTTCTATTCATTCTTACATAAATATAGGCTCATGTTTTCGTCTTATTTGGATACTTTGACAATTTTTCTATAGAATGTACCTGAAAACTTTTGAAATTTAGAAGATAAAAAATAATCTCGGTATGATTTCAACAATCATTAGATACTCATGGACGTTTTCAATAGCGTGAAAATCTAAATTTTTATATAAAGACCTAATAAAAAAATATCAGATGAATATAGTTTTCAAAAAATCATCATTTAAAAAGAACAGAACGTGTTACATATTCACCCAATCTTTTATTGTTCAATTTTCAATTTGGTATTTTTTGATAGTACTATTTTATTTTTATTAATTCTTAAAGCATCAAAAGTTGAACTCCTTACGTGCATTAATAGGAGCAAGATTTAAAAACCACTAGATTAATTGAAAAAAAAATCATTTATTTATTGTCATTCACTTTAATTATTAAACCAAAAAAAAATCTTATATCAAATGTCGTACGATTCGTACCTACCAAATAACACAAAGCTAAATTCATGATATTTGATAAATCTTTTACTCTTCAAAAAGATTAATGTTAATAAATTAATCCCATTCATCTTCTTCGAGTTTCCTCACTCTGTTAATTAATTTATTATTTTATTTAAATGGAGAAAAACTTAATTTTTTATAGCTTTTGGGCATAATAACCAGAACCGAAATATCAAACCGAATCAAACTGGAACCGACGAAATAACCGTATAGTTCTAAAATTCGAGAACCAAAAAACCGGAACCAACCGAGAACCGAATCAAGAACCAAAATAAAATTGTATATTTAAAAATAATTATTTATATGTAATTTAATAATCTAAATATCCAAAATTATAATTTTAAATCTAATTTTGTTAATTAATTTGAATCAAAATTACTAAAAACCTAAAACTTTTAAGTTTTTATAACAAATTTATGGTTTTTAATGATTTTTTAAACTTTTCCAAAACTAAACAGAATGAAACGAACCAGAACCGAACAAAAACCGAACGGATACCAAATTAAATTTTAATAAATACCTATTGGTTCGGTTTTTTGGGAACTGAAACCGAACCAAAATTTTATAAATACCTATTAGTTCTAATTTTTGAGAACCGAAAGAACCAAGAATCGAAAGAATCAAACCGAATCGAACCAAAGAACCATATGCCCATGACTAATTATTTATATAACTTTCTATAGATTCGAGACTTTTCAAAGATATAATTCACGGAATTAAGATATGTGTGAACCAATTAATTAGATATTAATAGTAGACAGTAGGTGTTACTGAATCTTTAAAAATCTATTTTGAGGTTTTAACTCAAATTTTTAAGAGAAATTTTGAGAAATGCTGTTTTAAATATATCTTTTTGCCAAAATGCTTCTTAAACTTTATTTTTTTTTAAATTTCTCTCACTAATAAAACAATGACTAAAGTATCCTAAAAAAATTTTTACAAAATTTTTTCCCCGCAAAAAAAATAAATTTTCTATCAAAAAAAAGTTTTACGGGAAAAAATGTTTTCCCACTAAAAAAAAGTTTTCTGCCAAAGTTTTTATAAGTTAGCTTATAAAGCTTTACAAAATTTGTAAATTTTTTATAAACACATTATAAATTTTATAAGATCTCTTATAAAACTTTATAAATTTTTGATAAACACCTTATAAATTTTTTATAAACACCTTATAAATTTCATAAGCTCTTTTATAAAACCTTATAAATTTTTATTAACACATTATAAACTTTAATAAAAACACCTTATAAATTTTAATAAACACCCTATAAATTTTTATAAACGCCTTATAAATTTGTATAAGCATCTTATAAATTTTTTTATAAATACCTTATAAATTTTATAAGCTATCTTATAAAACCTTATAAATTTTATAAGGTCTCTTATAAACTTTTATATATTCTATAACTTCTCTTATAAGAAAATTTTATAAACTCCTTTATAAACTTTTTTGGCGGGAATTTTTTTTGTTAATCGGAATAAAATTTGGCAGGAAAACTATTATTTTAACGGAAATTTTTTTTTTTGGGGAATAAAGTTTTTTTGCGAGAAAAAGTTTCTAAGGTTTTTTTAAAAAATAATAATCTAAAGATATTTGGTCATTTTTCCATAATGAGGGTTGTTTTTTGAAAATGCCCAAAAAATGAGGGCATTGATGAAAATGTCTTCCTTAAGGGGCATTTTTGCAATTCTCCCAATTTTTAATACTTAGATATATAAATAGTTAGATTAGAATTCAACATAATATTACCTCTAGAAAAAATTGTATTTGATTATTAAAAGAACATGAAAAATAGACTAGTATATAACCTATTTTATTTTATAAACTACTAGGATAATTTTTTTTATAGATTATTTAGATAACCTACTTTTTTAAAAAGATTCATTTTGCCTTACAGACTATAATTCACGTTCTGGATTTTCTTAGCATAAACTGAAGTTGTTTGATTAGTCTGCTATACAATCAGGTTATATGTCATTGGATTTATGTTATTCTTTTTGATTCCACATTAACAATCGAGTTTTTCAATAAGTACTGATTTTCTAATCCCTATTTAATTTGTATGTTTGATTCGTATGATTTTTAGAGAGAACTTTGCATGACTTACATAGACCGATTGGTCTATACACTCACTAAAGACCGATCGGTCTCTTTATGCAATCTCAACGAAAGAACAATAAATATGGTATGTGTACATATACCACTTATCCGCCAAATTTTTTTCTAGATTTGTATAAAGTCTGACAGAAATTCGGCAGATTTAGGAAGTTTGCCAGATTTCTGATAGACTTGTAGGAAGTCTGCTAGAATTTTGGCAAACTTGCAGGAAGTCTGCCAGAAATTAGGCAGACTTGCAAAAAATATGTCAGATTTTGAGTAGATTTGTAGGAAGTCTGCCAAATTTCGGCATACAGAAAGTCTGCCAAATTTCGGCATGCAGAAAGTCTGCCAGATTTTGGCAGATATACATGAAGTCAGTCAGATTTTTGGCAGACTTACAGAAATTTGGCCGGAACTAAAAAATAATAATTATGTAACCCTAAAATAAATAGTTTAATTATGTTGTTATCTGAAAATCCGTAGACACTAAATCATGATTGATAGAACTAAAATCTCTTATTTTTTACCATGATTTTGAAATTGTTAAACAGTGAGACAAGTTTTTATTAATATTTAACATAAAGAATATTATTTTTTATACCCAAAATATTTTTATATTTGTTTAAGATTAATTATATTTTTCTAAATTATTTACTTACCTTAACCAATTTTTTTTCTATTTTTACAAAGGAAAATGGTATTTTGAAAATTAAAAACAACAAAAAAGAAAAATTAAGTTATATAAATAATTTATAAAAAAAGTTAGTTATTTAAATAATTTATATAAATAAAATTAATTATTTAAGTAAATTTCCCAAAAAACATTCATCTTTTAATGTTCATTTTAGTTCTCTTCTTTACTATAAAAACTATCTATGACAAGAAAACTGAGGATATCTACATATCTCATATTTAGTCTAAATATAAATCTGGAACTTGTTACGATAATAAAGAAAAAATGAAGTCATGTATCAAATCATGTATTAATTAGGTACATACTATTTAAAATAAAAATTTTGCAAACAAAAATAAACTATCCACTAAGATAAGTATTATTTTAATACTTTTTTTCCCAAACGTTACTTGTATTATACGATAGACCAAAAGGTTGATGATACATCAATACAAATCACATCAAAAGGGAGGGATAACTTAATGGAGGATCCTAAAACATCATAGAGCCTCCAACTAACTAGAGATTAAGAAGATGTAGAGAAAACGATTAAACATTCTAAATAAAATCAATCCTCAAATCATTAGATTTGATTTGCTGTAGATTGCCTAAAGGAGTGTGGAAATCTGATTTTAATATCTTGTGTGCTAAGAAGACCTCGGAGCTTTGTTTGGATAAGTGTCCGTTGCATCTGGGTAGCGCTTCCTTTTTGATTCTTGGTTGAGTAAAACCTGGAGATGAGCTTGCATGCAGAAGTGGCCAGATCTAGACCAAAGTGTTCAGAAAGTGCATTAATCATATTGTTGGTACTAGAGTGATAGCCGTGAATATTAGTTAGTACTTGATTGCCTCTCAGGCCTTGTTCTTGAGCTGGTGTTTGATTCTCAGTGTTTTGACCTTGTGGTGTTGGATTCATGGTTTCCACCTCCATAGCTTGGTGGTCCATTTGAGAGACAGCTGAAGAGAACTCAGGTGGCAACAGATTTTTCTCCACATCATGCAAGTAGTCATCTGATGTTGGAATGTATGAGCAGACAGCAGTGTCATGCGTAAGTTTCTGGCAGTTCAAACAGAAATTGGATATTCCTTCGTAGTGAAAAAAGACAAAGAGTCTTTCACCATTCTGGAAACAAAGGGGTTTGAAAAATTTGAGTCTTTCAAATGGATTGATGTTGACTCTAACCCTTATTGTGGAGGCTCGCAACATTGATTGTGGTTGCACATCAATCTCCTCTATTCCACCTAGCTCCCGCGCTATCAGACGAGTGGTCATCGCAGATGCATACTGCAATGATAGATCTTGTATTTGTATCCACACTGGGACCTGAGAGAAGAAGAAATGTGGCTCTATTGGTGCCCACCTCTGTAGAAGTACTAGCCAACCATTGTACGTTATTGGTTGCCTCTTTAGTATGGACTTAAGGTCGGTTTCAGAAGAAAACATAAACTGGATGAAGTCGTGATCGATGATTCTGCCAAACACTCTTGTTTCCATCCGCCAGATCCTTGGAAGATCCTGCACCATCTCCAAGATGTTCTGCTCCATATAGTTGATAGGACGTGCCACTATGCTTCTTTTGCTTAATTCTTTGGGATTACAGTAAGCAAAGTTTGGGATGAAAATATCGTTATCTCGTCTCCCTATGTGGAATTATTCTATCGCAGTCTAGAAGTTATCAACCATTCTGAGAGAGATTGTGTTTTGGTGGATGTGAGGTGAGTGATGTTATGATGAAAAACTCTCTCTGTTACCTCCTTATAAACTTGCATGAGAAGAAAGAGTTTCAGCTTTCCTTTTAGCCAACTGTCCGCGTGCTGGCAATATCGAGAGTTGCAACCAAATTACCCAATGCGTGTGTTGTATTTGTCCCAATGGGCCGCCTTGATATATCTTGGCAAATCTGATCTAAAAGATTTGTAAGTCGAGTTATGCTAGTAGCTGATTGGGGCAATGGCACAAACCGGACACTAGTCATCATCTGAATTTGGTATCTTGGGGTTGGTAAAGTAGGTAATGATTGTAAACAAACAGCGCGTGTGATAGGTTATGAGGGAATGGAAGTGTGCTGGCATGGTTAAAAAGTTAGAGAATCGATACTAATTTCGCAGAGAAAAAGGTTAATCATGAGTATGTTTTTCCTGTTAGGCTTAATCATTTATAATAAATGATAACCAAAAGCGGCCCATTAATGTTAAGACCAACTGAAAGTTTTAATGTGGCTGTAAGAAATTGAATGAGTGGAAGTGTTTAGAATGCAGACTATATGGTGTGTTTACTACAGGTTTTGTTGTGGTTTAAAGTTGAGTGGGAAGTGATGTGAAGGTAACCAACATGGCTTTTGTGTAATGATGTAGTCTTGGAACCTTTTTTCTATAACCACACTTCTGGCAATAAGAAATTGCCAAGGTTTCTACTGTGATGGGATTATCTGGAACATTATGTCTCTTTTTGCCCAAGTATCTTTTGTATCTGTTCTTGTTGGTGTTTAAACCTTGGCCATTTTTGTGCCTGTGTTATGATCTCGAGGATTTTCTTCTCCTCAGTCATAATGCACATTGGGAAGAGATGTAAATCAAGTATGCTTTGCATCAGTCATTGTAAGCCTTGCAATTTTACCTGTAGTTTAGATCCCAAGCTCATTATAGTGTATCTTGCGTACCAAGCTGTTGTGGTCTCTATATGCTGTATGATCCATGAACCTCCATGTAGGTTGGAGTTCCTGTTGAAAGTTGTATCCCACCATGCCATATAAGTTCTTTGAGTAGACCCCTCTATTGGCTCAATTGTACGATTAATTTGGCCTCTGTTCAGCACATCAGTGGTCTTTTGTTGTTGTTGAAACCACATGTTTGCTTCTGCTAAACTATCATTTAGGTTGTGCATTAGATTCTGGTTGGCATTTTCAATGATGATTTTATTCCTAGTTTTCCATATACACCATAACACTCATGGAAAGATACGTTTGATATCACTTGGTATCCTTACATCTTTGCTGCATAGTATAAGGTGAATAAAATTTCCTTCCAATGTGTTATTGTTGAAGCCTCTTACTGGTTCTGGGAAATTAGTCAGACTCTAAACTTGTCTTGATGTATGACAAGTAAATAACATATGTTTTATGGTTTTATTTTCACCACAACATATAGCACATGTGGGGGTTTGGACTATTTTTCTGTGATAGAGTTGTTCTTGGACTGCTAAACCATCCTATAAGGCCTTCCACATGAAGATCTTTAATTTTGATGGCGCCTAGACTTTCCATAATTTTGCTTTCAATTCAGTTTGATAATGTAGTTGGTGTGGAATGTGTGAAGAGCCAAAAAGATTCATGTTAGTGATGAACCAATAGCCACTCTTTACTGTGTAATCTCCAGTAGCATTATAACTCCATATCCAATCGTCTGTGTGGTTTAGGGCTGGGATGATAGAGAGTATACGGGGTATGTCTATTGTATGGATGGTGTTATTTATCACTTGTAAATCCCAACCATCTGTGTTTATTAAGCTGCTACTTTTAGATCCACATTGAACTGAGTGTTTTTGCTGACAGGAGCTCATGGTTTGGAGTCCATTATCCATGGAGTTGACCATACATATGTGTCCTGCCCATTGCCAATTTCTTTGATGAGACCTTTTGCTAATAATTCTCTTCCTTCATGAATGCTTCTCTAACCATATGATGGTTTAAGGCCTATATATGTTTGCAGGAAGGTTGAGTTGGGGAAGTTTATTGACTTATATGTTTTGGCCAGTAGTGATAGTTGTTTATGTTGTATTCTCCATGCTTGTTTGGTAAGTAGGGCTATGTTGAAATTACCAATATCCCTTATTCCAAGCCCTCCCTGAGATTTTGCCTTTTGGATTTGATTCGAGGCAACCCAAGGTATTTTGTTTATGTCCATTTCTTTATTCCATCAAAAGGATCTCATTAGGCTAGTGAGTTTTTTGCATTGAGTTTTTGTTAATAAAAAACATGACATCACATAGATAGGAAAGACCATTGCCACAGTCTTTAATATGATTTCTTTACCCCCAGCAGTGAGTAATTTTGCAAACTAAGATCTAGTTTTCTTCTCCAGACAATCTGTAATAAATTGTAGTTGTTTTGTTTTGGATCTTGTAAACGAGTCTGGAAGACATAAGTATTTTTCCATCCCAGATGTGATGCCTAAAATCTCTCGAATTTCTTTTTTCCTACTTTTGGTGATTTTTCCAAATGTGATAGCAGATTTCTCAAAATTAACTACTTGACCTGATACTTCAGAATACTCTTCCAGAAACTGTTTAGGAGCTTGTGCTTCTTTTATTGATGCTTTGCAGACAAATAGACTATCATCTGCATAAAACAGATGATTGATTATAGGACCGTCCATGTGAAATTGTATCCCAAATAACATGTCTTGTGAAGATATAGAGTTAATATTACCTATCAGGGCCTCTGTACATAGTGTATATATATATATATGGTGACATGGGATCTCCTCGTCTAATTCCTCTTTGCGGTTGAATAAGACCGTGAGCTTGACCATTTACAATTACTGAATATGAGACTGATGTTATACAAGTCATAACCAATTTGATCTATCTGTCATAAAACCCTAGTTGGTGGAGAACTTGTTTCATGAAATCCTATTCAAGTCTATCATAGGCTTTAGAGATGTCTATTTTGACCAGCATATATGCAGCTTTCCCTATACGATTTGTTTTTATATGATGTATGATCTCGTGAGCTATCAAAATGTTATCTGTTATTAGTTTTCCAGGGGAAAATGCTCCTTGTGTATTTGAGATTATCTCTGGTAGCATAGATTGTAATCTTTTTGTGATTATCTTAGAAACAATCTTGTACATCAAGGAACATAAGCTGATTGGTCGAAACTCTTTCACTGTAGTTGCGTCTGTTTTTTTGGGATTAAGGTTAAATATTTATAGTTCCAATCTAGAGGTATTTGTCCTGTTTCAAACACCGATCTGACCTCCTTACTGACCTACGGAGAGATAACTTCCCAGTACCTTGTGAAGAGATGACCCGTCATTCCATCTGGACTAGGAGCATTGTCTTGTTTGATGTTGAAGATTGCCTGTTTGATTTCCTCATCAGTTAAAGCTATCATGAGTTTATTGTTCATTTCTCCCGTGACTTTAGGTGCTGTTTGGATAATAAAGTATCTCATGTTCTGATTCTGGTGAGAGGTAAAGAGCTCTTGAAAGTATGTAGCGACAATGTTACCTTTTGATCCCTCAAGATAGTGTTTCCATCCATCATTATCATCCAGATATGTAATATAGTTGTTTTTTCTTTTTCTGTTTACACTGTTGTGGAAGAAAGTAGAATTAGTGTCACCTTCTCTGAGCTATTTTTCTTTTGATTTTTGCTTCCAATATTCCTCCTCTGAATGTGCTTGTTTCAGGAGTTCTGTTTTGAGGTGGTGAATCAGTGCCATATTTGGATATCTCTCTGTAAGTTCCTTTTGCAATATGTTTTGTATGTTGTCAATGATCCTTGCCGAGTTTGTTTGTTTATGTTTCTTCCAAGATCTGATATTCTTCCTCAGTACTTTGAATCTGCTAATTGCATCTTTAGTCTGATTCTCATTCCAACTCTGTTTCAACATTTCATTAAAGTCCTTATATTTTGTCCATCTCTTATCAAAGAAGAACTTTTTGGAGAAAGTATAATTTTCAGCTACAAAAGATACTAAGATAGGCCTATGATCAGATCCCTTGAAGTCCAAATATGTTGATGATGTTTGCGGGAAGAGACATATTAACCCTGAATTACTAAAAACTTTATCCAATCTAATTTGTATCCATTGGTTTCCTCTGGAACCTACCCATGAGTAATATGGTCCATTGCTGTTCAGTTCTTCCATATCACACTCCATGATCGGAGATTTAAAAGGTTGCATAGTCCATAGTGGTCTTTTAGAACCTCCTAATTTTCACTATTTTCTCTGATCTCATTGAAGTCTCCAATAAGCATCCACTCTGAGCTTCTATTTTGATTTATGTGTCTTATTTGATTCCAACCTGGCCTCTCATATGCGGTTTTGGGTGACCGTACACAAAAGATACATGAATGTAATGTGTCCCTATTCGTAGTTGAGTGTCTATAATGTTTTGGTTACTATATAAGATGTTTAGATCCTTCGTGTTCTTCCACATTAAAGCTAGTCCACCACTTAGTCATGTAAGTTCAACTATATATAAGTTTTGATATCTTAGCCAGTCTTTAACTTTAGCTACATACTGTAATGAGTTTTTTGTTTCCATGAGGAAGAGATAGTCTGGGAATAAGGTTTTCCTTATTTCCTTTCGCCTTTGAACTGTCAGGGTACTCCTCAATCCCTAGCAGTTCCAGCTGATGATACTCATATTGAATTGGGTGACTTAAGGAAAGTCACCATACCGGTTTTAGGTTGTTCAGTGATGTGTTGACCAGGCTGTAAAGGATCTTATGAAATATTACATTTCTTTTTGTAGTCTCTTTGAAGTACAGTGATTCCACTATCCAAGATATTCTCTATGTGATTTTTCTGCATATAGTCTGCTGAGTTAGTGGGGGTGAGAATCTCCTTCATCTTACTGCTTGTTTTTAGATTAGGGGAGCTCTTAGTCTCCAGCAGATTCCAGGAGTTGCTCTGTTCTTCACCTTGCAAGTTAGGTGTACATCTGTTTTGCATGTTTTCAGTGGTCTTTTCATGTATTGTAATTCCTTTCTTTGGTGCTTCCTGATTCATATTGTTCTTGGGGTTGTGTTCTTCATGGTTGGTATTGTAATGAATATGTTTGATCCCCCCTTTGGTTCCATATTTTCCTGGGACGTTTGTGCATTGTTTACCTTGCAATTGTTGTGCTCCTCTTCCTTTTGGTGATGCTCAACGGGATAAGTATCCATTGGAGTACGTTCTGGTGATTGTGGTGGCGAGGGAATCACTAGCCAAGGGCGTTGTCTCTTTTCATGTGTGATATTATAACAGTAATGGCATGATTTTTTAATTCTCTCGAACTCAAAATTTACCTTGATCACCTTTCCATCTGGAAACCTGAATGCTTTTTGTGGTCTCAATGGGCTGTGTAGATCATAGAGGATTTTTACTCTGATATAAGCATGCAATGATGTTGTGTTTTCGTCATAGTCAACCTCAAGGACATCCCCATATGTGCTAGCAATGGCTTTGAACAAATCTGTTGTGTGATGTTGGATAGAGATATTTGACATACAGATCCAGGTAGGAACTTTTGTAATAGTTTGTGCATCTTGCATGTCCTGTTTAGATACTACAACCGCACCCCAATCCTCAAATGTCCAGAGTCCAAATCTGGTGACAGCTGATAAGGCTTCTTCTGATTGAAACCTGAACTGAAAATGATCTTGTGAAATCACAGTTCCAATCACCCAAGCATATGTTCTCCAGATACGTGGTAGGGTGATCATAGCTTTAGCCATGTTTTGTTTTTTGGGATTAAGTAACTTTCTAATTAGTACATGTCTCTGTTCTTGCATGTTGATATAGTTGCCAGACTGAGGCAGATCTACTGGTTCTTCTTCAAGATTAAGAGAGTCAAAGACTTCATGAATTGTTGACTCCATTATAGGTAAAAGTTTTCAAAGTGATAATTTGTGGTCCTTGTTACTAGGATTTCTTTATTGAGTTATGAGGACTTGTTTAGAGTTGTTGCACGTTTCCGATCATCTGAGATCTTCCTCCGATGTGTGACTACCGACTAGAATAGATGGGAATTGAAAGTAGTTTCATCATGGCTATAGCTTAATATGTTTTTGTCGTTTGAAAGTGATTATTAGGAGAGGACAACCAGTTTTGATTGTTGAAAGGAGAACATGAAATTTTGAACAACTTTCGTTAAAAGGAGGACAACCCGTTTTGATTGTTAAAAGGAGGACAACCAGTTTTGATTGTGAACAACTTTCGTGAAAAGAGCAAGCTAATAAATTAACTGACAGCAAAACAAGCTTCAGTAGGTTTACTCTTCTTCTCTATCGTCGAGAGAAAATAGAGGTGTTCTTCTCTTAGTTTTGTTTTGTTTATCTCATATTTTTTTTTTCAAAGAGAAAATAGATGCAGGTAGATGCTCAGTCAAGAGAGCTTACTATACTTTACTTTATTACAATATGGAAATAAGGTTGAATAAACATAAAATTACAAAACAAATTAACCATCCTAGTTCCTATAGTTATACAATACATATACCATTTTTCCGTTTATCAATATAACTAATACTAGGATTATATCCGTGTTATAACGCGAGATTTAATTGTTTTGGTTGTTTTTATAAACCGTTTTTATTTAGGTTATTAGACCCGTGTTGATAATTAGAATAGATGTTATTTAGAGACCCAAAATCCGAAACAAAATCAATCCGAATTGGAGGAACCAAACCCGACAAAATACCCAAATGGTTCTTAAATCTATATATCTGAAAAACCAAACCCAAACCGTATCAAAAACCAATTTGCTTTCTATAGTATTTTTATTTTTATTTTTTAATTTTGAATGTTTATATAAAAATACCTGAACCGGTACTCGATTTATACCTTACCAAACCATATCCAAAAATTTAAAATACTTGAATAAGTCTTAAACCAAAAGAACCAAAATACCGACTAGAAGAACCGAACCCGATAAAATACCATAAATAAGTTCTAAATATATGTACCCTGAAAACCAAATTTAATTCGATTTATTTTATAGTCTTAGTTTTTTTCTTTTGAGTTTTTTTAGATTAAATATTTATAAACTTTGAATTTTTTATATAAATATTTATAATAAAATCCACTTTAACTTTATTTTTAAGGATTTTTATGAATCATAGGTTGATTTTATCTTAAAGTTTATAACACGGGCAAAATGAAAGGGTATCTCATTTTAATATATAAGATTATTTTTATTATTTTTTCTTTTTTTATTTCTTCTTTTCTCTTTTATTTATTCACACTATATATTCTAATAAACTACAAATTCAAATCTATATTAAATAGTTTTATATAGAATAATGTTATGTTTTATTTATATAGAATGTCAACTTCACGTAGAACTTTTATTTTCTTCCATTATATGGTAAAAAATATATTTGCGTTTGTTTTTGTAGTTATACCATATATCATATAGATGTTCTATATTATATAGACGTTCATATAGATATTCTATATTATCGGAGAGAAATAACGCTTAGTCTATACTATATAGAACTTTTATTTTCTACTAGATATTTTATATTATATAGACGTAATGGCAAATCAGTTACTACTACATAGTTTTTATGTTAGAATTGTTTTATGATCAAATATTTCATTCTTATTCAAAACATGGTTATTCAGCAAATTCATTCATAATATTTTTTAATATGTTTTTTTAAAACTGAAACAAATCAGAAAGCTAAAAGAAAATTACGAATTTTTTTTCCTGTTAAAAAGTTTTACAAACTTTTCACTCACATCCCCTACCATTCATTACACAAGTTGTCAGGACTTATAATCAACTTACAAAGAATATCTAGAAATATTTATGCACAAGTTGTATGGACTTATTATCAAAAAAAAAAAAGTTGTATGGACTTATACACAAGTTTGTCTCGTGTATAACACAAACTGTAAGCAAAGTAGACAATAGTTTCTGTAAGTATCATACATGAATCTAATGCACCGTACTTTGTATACACATGACTTATTAAGATCTGTCCTTCTAAGACTTTTCATAAATGAAACCAATTTACCCAAAAAAAAATACAAATCAAAATGAAACACGATTTGCTTTTTTAAATATCACAGAAGATAATGTTGAGTTTTTCTCAGTCTGGTGGTAAAGGTGATCTAACTAATAACTTGGCATAGAAATTCTATAGTTTCCCATTATGTATATATCTTATATATCAAAGCAGAAGACACTTTCATTCTGACTGTGTTATAAATTATATGATAAAATTAACCTAAATTCATAATTAAAAATAGGTTAATGTAGGTTTTGGTATAGATATTTATAGAAAATTCAAAATTAATTACTATTTAATAAAAAAATCTAAAAAACTAAAATTTAATAAAAACTATTGGTTATTGATTCGGTCTTGTATATGTTTGGATTTGATTTTCCGAATACATAGATTTAGAACACACTCTGGTATTTTGGTAGATTTGGTTTATCTAGTTCGGTATTTTGGTTATTTTAGCTTAAGACTTATTCAAATACATTTTTCGTATAGATTCTGGTTCGATATAGATCAAGTTCGGATTTGAGTATTTTTATATAAGTATTCAAAAATAAAAAAAAATTAATAGAAAAACTCAAAAAACTAAAATTTGGTTCATGTTCGGGTTCGATTTTGATTTTTTGGATACATAGATTTAAGACCTCTTTTAGTATTTTCTCAGGTTTGGTTCCTCTAATTTGGATCAATTTTGGTTCGGGTTTTCGGCCTCTAAAACAATATCTCAAAAATAATATTCCAAAATATCAACACGGGTCTAATAACTTAAATGAATACGGTATAATAAACAAGCAAAACAATCCAATCATGCGTTATAACACATATATAATCCTAGTTTTATATATTAGAGTGATTGACACTTTTATTTTAAACGTGATATAACTATATGATAAAATTAACCTAAAGTTCATAACTATCTTTAAAAATAGGTTTAAGGTAGATTTTGTTACAAACTTATATATAAAATTCGAAATTAATAAAGATATAATTAAAAATTTCTAAAAGAACTAAAATTTAATAAAAATATATCGGTTACAAATTCAGTTATTAATTCTATTTTGGTTCGGGTTTGGATTCGATTTTTCAGATACATAGACTTAGGTGGTATTTTATCGGGTTCAGTTCATCTAACTCATTATTTTGGCTGTTTTGATAAAAGATTTATTAAGATATTTTATTTTTCAAATAGAATTTGGTTTAATATAGATCGAGTTCAGGTATTTTATTGAAAAGTTAAAAATAATTTAATAGAAAAACTCTAAAATTTGATTCTCTATTTGGTTTAACTTGTTTGGGTTCAGTTTTTAAAATATAGAGATTTACGATCCATTGGAGTATTTTGCCGAGTTTGGTACTAGTTCGATTCTTTTAATTTGGATTGATTTTATATAAATATTAGACCTTTAGAACAACCTCTCAAAAACAATATTCAAAATAGCAACACATATGTAAGAATCAAATGAACAGACATTAAAAAAAAAGAAATCTCTCACTATAGAGGGAATGTAATCCTAGACAAAAATGATTTTAGGTTAGGGTATATTGTCTTGTTGATCAAATTGTGACAAAATAATATTACAGAAAATAAATCAAAACTTGCCCCAATATCTTTTTTAATTATTTATATTCCTCTGTTTTCGCTTCCAAATTTAACAAACCAAAAACAGAACAAACTCTCTCTCTCTCTTAAGCTCTGTAGAACTGATCAGCGATAATGGCGAAGTGTCACGGGAACAATGTAGATTCTCTCTTCCTTCATCGTACTCCATCCGCTTCTTCTTCTTCCTCTTCCACCATCTCTGGATCGGCATTCCGTAGAATCATCTTTGACGCCATTAGCTGCGGAGGTAGCTCTCGTTATAAGAGAGAACGCCGAGAAGAAGACGATGAATATAGTTCGAAATCTGAAACGATCGGAGGAGATTTCTCAAAGAAACCGGAAACACTCTACGATCTGTTAAACTTAACGAAGAGTGAGATCAGTGGCATCGAATCAAAGAAGAAAGAGGAAGCCATGGAGATTCTGAAAAATCTCGTTAAGGATTTACAAATGGAGACAACGGAGAAGAAAATAAAGGCGGCGAGTGAGGTCCGATTGTTAGCGAAGGATAATACGGAGGCGAGAGTGACATTTGCGATGCTTGGTGCGATTCCGCCGTTGGTTAGTATGATCGATGTTGAATCATCAATCGAAGAAGATTCACAGATTATTGCTTCGCTTTATGCCCTTCTCAATCTCGGAATCGGCAATGATGCGTGAGTTTGCTTTCTCTTTTTTTGGTTTTTTTTATTTGTTTTTGGATTTTTGATTTTTTCAAAAAAAAAAAAATCAATTGCATGTGGAGAATCTAACTGCATTTCAAAAATCCTCATTATGTTTTTGTGATTTTAACCACTTTTGTTGAGAATAACATTGTTTACAAATAATGAATTCAATGCTTTATGGTTTTTAGGTTTAATTTGTGAAACATTTTTTATTAAAAAAATAGATTTCTTATCATTGAAAGTAACTTTCCATGGGGTGACTAAGGAACTAATAAGCAGTTGTAATATATTTGGGTTTAATTTGTGATATTTTATTTTATTTATTCGTTAATTGTTTTTAACTTGTGATCTTGTATCTTTCCTTGTTAATTTTTCTGTATCAAAATTTAATATTAAAAAATATATATTGTTGTTTAAGACTTACACGAGATTGTTTGGAGTTTGGAGGTTTAATTTTTAATCTGGATTTGTCAATGCAACTGTTCACAAAAAAAATTATTTTTCACCAAAATAAAAATTGAATTAAATATGTATTTTTGATACAACTTTTTTGATTTTTCTTTTGTAAGATATTACTATTTGTTTATATTATTTGGACAACTATTTATAATATATAAGTGTTTTATGTGATTTTACAAGTTTTATTATTTTGACAAGGAATGAATAGTTGTGATTATTTTGATGCTAGTTCTTGTTCCTGGCTTACCTTTTCAGTGAAACTTTTTTTTTTTTGAGAAAGGTCATTTTCAATGTTTTTGCCTAAAAAGAAGCATTTAACTCAATCATTTGTTCAGTGATAAATACTTAAATTCTCTGCAAAAACCAAAATTTTACAGGAACAAAGCAGCCATTGTTAAAGAAGGAGCTATTCAGAAAATGCTGAAGCTAATTGAATCTTCTAAACCTCCAAATCAAGCCATTTCAGAGGCTATTGTAGCTAATTTTCTAGGTTTAAGCGCATTGGATTCCAACAAACCAATCATTGGTTCTTCAGGTGCAATTATCTTCTTAGTGAAAACCTTGAAGAACTTTGAAGATACCAGCAGCTCACAAGCTAGAGAAGACGCACTTAGAGCTCTTTACAATCTCTCAATCCATCACCAAAATGTTTCCTTCATCCTCGAAACCGATTTGATTCCTTATCTATTGAACACATTGGGAGATATGGAAGTTAGTGAGAGGATTCTCTCAATCTTAACCAATGTAGTATCAGTTTCAGAAGGAAGAAAAGCAATCGGTGCAGCCATAGAAGCATTTCCCATTTTGGTTGATGTTTTGAATTGGAATGATTCAACAAAATGTCAAGAGAAAGCTATTTACATTCTCATGTTAATGGCTCACAACAAGGGTTATAAAGATCGAAAAGCTATGATTGAAGCTGGTATTGAATCTTCATTGCTTGAATTAACACTTGTTGGAAGTCCATTAGCACAAAAGAGAGCTTCAAGGATATTAGAATGCTTGAGAGTTGTGGATAAAGGGAAGCAAGTTTCAGCTCCAATTTGTGGAACTTCTTCTTCTTCTTCTTCATTGGGTAGAGACAGAAGTCATGAGACTAGAATGAGTGATGAAAGAAAAGCAGTGAAGCAATTAGTTCAACAGAGTTTGCAAAGCAACATGAAGAAGATTGTGAAGAGAGCTAATTTATCACATAACTTTAATGCTTCACAGCATTTCTCAAAGAGCTTAACTTTCTGAATCCAGAAAAATACAATAAAATTGTAGGTCTTTTATTGAATCAATTTCCATTAAATATTTTGTTATTAGATTTTTTTTTTCTGTTATGAGAATGTCAATGTGTGATTCATTTCTTAATCCGTATACGCGAGTTTTCCTAACTATATATTTGAATTCCGGAAAAACAAAACTGCATTACTTGACCAATTGACCAAATATATTCTTTATATTTAGATATATCTATAAATCTACATTTTAACTAAAAGTATGAAAGTTCATTTACATTATTAAAATAGTTGAATATCAATTTTTTCTTAATAAAGTGATTTATTTGATAATGTTACAATTATTAAAAAAATAGACATATAATTATATTATCATGTGCATGGTATGAAAAATCATCTAGTAAAAATAGAAAGTTGAAATAAAGGATTTAATTGCAAAAAATTATGATTTAGATTACAATAAATATTTTCATCAAATTCTATAATTTTCGTGACATTTCTGTATTAGGTTTAGAACCATGGATGATAGTTAACTTTCAGTCCAAGGTTAAGTGACTGACAGTGGCATTGAGTTTAATTACGAGGAAGTTGAAGGGTATTAAGAAAGTCTAATGCGGATCCACACATGCACCAATAAGTTTTTAATATTTTCTTGAATTTCATGTTTAAGACCCCACATATACTAAAGTAATCGAGATGCTTCAAATTAATTCGTATGGAGTACCATTTCTGTTTTAAATTTCGTTACATAAAGGCCAACTAGGAGATTCATGTAAAATTCATCCTAAATTCGAACTCATTTAGTGAATTATTTCTTCCTAAATTCATCCTTTTCCTTCTATCACTTGACAAAAACTCATTTTATTGTCTTTTTAATCAAAATTTGGCTTTGAGATTTTTGTTTTTTGACAAGGCTTTTTTTTCTGTCAATAAAGTCTGATAACAAAGTTTTAAAATCATTTTTTAATCTATTAGTGTAGTGGAAAGGAATTGAATCATAATGTTTGAGTTATTAACTGAATCATCTTAACCATAAAAGTGAGAAAAACTCGGTAGTTGATAAGATTTGTTTGATTTAGTTGGAAAAAGAAATTATATTTCGGTTATATTATTATACCAAAAGAAAAGATAGATGCATCATGTGCTGTAATTAAGCATGCATTGGTCCACTGGCGAATCGTGCATGTAATGGTGTCCTTAAAAATATTACCATATTTTCGTATTACCAATGTTTCTTGCACATTCGTGGAATTTGCTAAGAACCGACAACCATTTCTTTACGTTAATGTTTTTCAATCTTATTTATTTTTTATTTCTTGGACAAATACATGTAAGACAAATCTTGGAAAGCCAAAAACATTTGTAAGTCAATGTACACGTAGCGTTTGATTCAAAGGTAGTATTTTTGTTTTTCTGGTTGCTGATTTTGAGGGTACTATCGATTGTTGTTAGGCGATATTGAAACTCTCGGATTCCCTTTTTTAGATAATTACATCGACAAGATTTGTTGTATAAGTTAAAACCAATTTTCTAAACTCTTTTATAATATCACATGTAATAAAAGAGAAATGAGATTTCTGATGCCAAAAGTATTAGTTGGATTATCCTAGTTATCAAACAAAAAAATTACTCGATTTTTTCTGTTAATACCTATATCGATAAGTTCTGATAAATAACCTAAAATCTATCCCTAAGACCTAATTTTAATCTACTAAATGTAGTGAAAAATAAACAAACCTTTAATATCAAATCATAACTGAATCATTTTAACCACCCGAAGAAGAAACACTCGACAATAATCTACACTTTAAGAGAAACCATTATATATATAAAGTCCACTATAATCTTTTAAAAGCTATAGAATTACGGACTTTTATCACTAAAAACTTGTACCAAGCTGTTGTTGGAGGTGGATCCGAGATCCTACTTAGGTCCACTAAAAATAACGGTCGAATATAAAAGAACAACCCGGTTGCAAGCACTAAGTCTTCAACTCGGATAATATATTCGACTCGGTAAAAGTCTCGTCTCGAAAGGTTCTACGATCCTGAAGAGAAGTTGGATGACACGTCAGCAAAACAAACAACTGAAAATTTTCATGTTCCAATATGGAAAATTTCCACAAATCTAGCACGAATCTTAACAGATTCAATCTTATCAAAAGAATTGTAAATTTTCCTTTATTTTCTACACATGTAACCACCTCTATAAATAAAGGCACAATCCTTTGACAAAGGGATTTGCTTTTTGGCACACTTAAGTCTAATAAGAACACGAAGTCGGCAATCATCTCTTATTGTTCTTAGCTAACTATCTCTTGCTCTAAATCCAATCCACAAGTGTCCTTGCCCATTGTCTCCCACTCATTTAATTAGGAACCTTTGTTTTAGTACTCTTTGTGCTAAGACCGGTTTCAATAGTTGGTGCCGTCTATGGGGACGATATCAAAGGACATCTTCATAAAAGCAAGAGAGAACTCATAGAGAAGAAAGATGGTTGAAGGAGAAATCACCATTAGCTCACCGGAAAGGAGGGAACCTCTCCCTCAGGAGCATGTCGAACCCTGAATTCAACTTGATCTCAGGAGGAGAACCAATAGGAAATTTGGGAAGATACTGATCTTCCGCCACCACCACCGGGATAACCGATACTCAAAACCTTATTGCAAAACCTTATCGCACAACACGAAGCTTCTGATCAGAGAAACTCTAAAATATTTGATAGACTCGAATCTCGTGTGAATGAGAGTAATCTCCCGACTACATATGTTAATAGGCTGTGCACAGAAGCATTGGCTAGTGTTCAAAGAACACTGTTTAGAGATTTACCGAGTCCACAGCCAGTGAATACCTTGGTACAAGATCATTCCGCAATACCGAGCATGTCTGGACAACATGGTCAAGCAATGTTAGACACTGCAACCGTACTGAACATGATGGATGATATGAGGTCAAAATTCCATCAAGCTACCAGCTCGGTACCCGAGATAGGAAGGATCCTAGCTCAGGCACAGAACTCGCCATTCGTACCCAGGCTAAGAAGAGTGTCAGTAAACAGAGGATTACGGCTCCGATGCCCCTCCTATTATGGAAATTCGGACCCGGTAGAATTTATGAGCGCCTTCAGTGTCATGATGAACAGGAACAACTACACTATAAACAATGAAGACGCAACTTACCGTCAGTATTTCCCAGAGAATTTGATCGGAGTTGGTTTGGTATGGTTCACCACTGAATGTAGATTAGAGCAGCCCCCACCTTTGGTATATTAAACCAAAGATTGTTGCTGTTTCAACTCTTCTCTTCACGCTAATGGCAAGGAATGGCCACAAGTATGATGGAAAATACTTGATAAACTGATTTGATCACTTGGATATGACACAACAAGACTGATCAAAAAGTTCACAAGGAACAAAAGAGAATCACTCTCAAATATATTGATAAAAAATTGGATTATCTCTTCGAAAGAGAATTACAAGATTTTATATAGAAAATAAAATGGTTATACAAAAAACTAGAGCATTAATAGTCTCGAAAATGAGAGAAGACTACTTAGTAAATTAAGAGCATTTATCCTCTTTGACTGAAAATTAGCTCTTTAGTCTTGAATGACTCTTCGGTCTTGAAGTTGTCTTTTAATCTCCCAAAATTCATGTTTTATGAGCTGGCTTCTTGGAATTGTCTTTTGGTCTCCCAAATTCCGTCTTTTATAAGGTGGCTTCTAAAACCTACTAAAAGGCTCCTTATGGACTTGTAAAAGGCTCAAAATGGGCATAACTTGATGAGTATTATTCCCAACAAATTCTTCTTGGTGTGCCTTATCCAAAAAGCTTTGAATCAATCCACAAATATTTTCTTGAAGTTAGTTAGCACGTGATCTTGTAATGGGACCGGTTGGAATCTCTAAAGCTTGTTGAAATTCCTTTGGACTGAGTTTGGCTTTGACTTGCGGTTGCTTGATCGTCCTTTGTGTTTGGTCCTCGTCCATGATCACATACCGATCTTCTATATCAGCAAGTTGTTGGATGGAGCCGAGTCTAGATACCCGACTACAGAGAAACTTGCACTAGCAGTAGTTACTTCAGTGAGGAAGTTGCGACCTTACTTCTAATCTCATATCGTTATAGTATTAACAAATCATCCACTGCGAACGATACTGCATAGTTCAAATTAGTATGGGCGACTGACGAAGTGGGCAATCAAATTGAGCGAGTATGAAATCGAGTTCAAATGATGCACAAGTGCAAAGTCGCAAGTCTTAGCCAATTTCTTAATTGAGCTATCTCCAGATTTAGAACCTCTAGAGTCGGCCAAAGATCAAACATGGAGGATATACGTGGATGGATCTTCATCACAACACGGCTCAGGAGTAGGCATCCGACTATAGAGCCCTACGAGAGAAGTCCTAGAATAGTCATTCCGACTTGCATTCCCGGCTTCAAACAATGAGGCAGAGTACGAGGCATTAATTGCAGGAATTAAACTAGCTAAGAAAGTCGGAGCTACTGATATTGATTGCTATTGTTACTCCCAACTCATCCTTAACCAGGTTACCAGAGGTTACAACACGAAGAATGATCAAATGGAAGCTTATCTTCGCGTGGTTAAGGAATTGACCTAGGATTTGAGATTTAAAGTCAACAAAATCTAAAGGTCCGAGAACACATCCCCCGATGCCCTAGCAGCTCTTCCGTCCACAACAGACCCCATCCAAAGAAGAATCATTGCAGTGAAAAGTATAGATCGACCGAGTATAAGCCTACCAAAAGGAGATCTCAAACTCGTCTAGGCAATAAAATAAGTCTGAGCAGAATCAGATTCTGAGATGGCAGACGCCGAACAAAACTACAAACCAAAGGTGGATTTGCAAGACAAAATCCTCGCGTACATTCTATACAGCAAAACGCCAGAAGACAGATGGGCAGCCCACCAGTTAAAAGCCAAGTGTGCTTTTTACGTCCAAGTCAGCGAAAAACTTCACCGAAGAAGTACGAACGAAGTACTGCTTACTTGTGTTCACAGTGACAAGGTCAATGAGATCATTAAAAAGACACACGATGGAGTTGAGGAAACCACAACACTGGAAGAACACTCATTCAGAAGATTAGAACACTCAGCTACTGTTGGCTGATTATGGCGAAAGATTGCGCCGAATACACTACTAAGTATGACAAGTGCCAGAGACATGGACACATCCTTTACGCTCCAACCAAGTAGCTGACATCAGCAATCAAGTTCTTATCCATTTATGCAATGGGCAATGGATATAGTCAGGCCATTACCGTCATCACGACAAAAACGGTTCATGCTCGTTATGACCGACTACTTCTCAAAGTGGGTCGAATCAGAAGCTTATTCTCAGATCAAGAATAGAGACGTGATCAAATTCATGTGGAAGAATATCATCTGCCAACATGGGCTACCATACGAGATCGTGAGTGATAACAGATCCTAATTCATCTCGGCGAAGTTCACCAACTTTTGTGCAAGATGGAATATCCTCGTAAGCAAATCAATACCATGAAACCCACAAGGAAATGGTCAGGCTGAGGCCATGAATAAACAGATCCTCGATGGTCTAAAGAAGCGACTCTCTGAAAAGAAGGGAAGTTGGGCCTCCGAGTTGGAAGGTGTATTATGGTCACATCAGACCACACTTCGGCGATCGACCAGACAAACTATATTCTCCCTTTCTAATGGAATAGAAGCATTGACTCCAGCTGAGATAGTTGTGCCAACTCTATGCTGAGAACGTCTTAGAATGAAAACGCTAAAAACAATGCTAAGGAAAATAGCATTGACGACTTAGAAGAAGAGCGCGACGAGGCACTTCTTTGAGTACAAAACTATTAGCAACAAGCCGCAAAGTACAACAATAAAAAAGTACATGGACAACACTTTGTAGTCGGAAACCTTGTACTTCAAAAAGTGTTTGAGAACACGGCTGAACTCAATGCCGGGAAATTTGGCGCAAATTGGGAAGGGCCATACATTATTTTTGAAGTCGTAAAGCCAGGAGTCTACAAGACCGCTAACATGGAAGGAGAACCGATCCCTCAAAGTTAGAACTCCATCAACCTAAAGCGATACTACTACTAAAGGCTCGCCAACTCGACGAATTAGATGCGTCACTTAACGCATCTCTCTCTACTTAATTAATTATGTAATAACAGCTACGTCTTGGCTTGATCCCTTTGGGGTACGTAGGTAGGCTTTGGGTCCAGCTAGGAATTTATAAAATTTTTATTTGCCCCAAGTCGGCATCTAAAAATAAAAGGTTACACCCTATATCCACCAAAGTCGCAAGTCGAGATAAATTCTCGCAAATACAAACGCAATTCATCCTTTAGTAGAGTCTTAAAATCTCACCGAACCCAACCTTGAAAAACTTGTCCAAATTCTAGAAACTTCACCGAGCCCAACCTCGAAAAACTTGTCCAAATCCCAGAAACTTCACTGAGTCTAACCTCGATAATCTCCCACTAAGGCCTAGTCCTTATCTCAAATACCAAGTTCTAAACTTGTTGTGCTCAATCTTGCAAATATTAATATCACCGAGTCTAATCTTAAAAATCTCTGACTAAGGCCTAATCCTTATCTTGAAAGCCGAGTTCTAAACTCACTGAGCTCAACCTCGAAGAACTTATACAAAAAATCAAATTCTTACTCAGAACCGAGATACAATACTCATTACGAGATTAACTTCTTGTAAACATTAACATGAATCTAATTCTCACGAGAAGACAAAGTATAGCTTTGTAGCGATTTGCTGAGATTAACTTCTCACAAAACGACGGAATATAGTTTCGTGCAGACTTAGGAGATCAGTTTTCGTCAAAAAGACAAAACATGCTTTGTACAAATTTGCCGAGATTATATTCTCACTAACGACAAAACACAGTTCCGTACAGACTTACGAGATCAATTTTCGTCAAAAGACAAAGCATAGCTTTGTACAGATTTTCCAAGATTAAAATCTTATTAAACGACAAAGCATAGCTTTGTACAGAATTACGAGATGAAAAGTCTCGAACAAAGATAGAACATGAATTCTGCATAGATAATCAGAAATTCCTTAGACCAAATTTTACGAATATGGTTTCCGAGTCTGAACTTCTTTAAACTAAAAATGTGTCCTTAAAGTCTCAGCTTTAAAAAGCCACATAACGAAAAAGTTCTCTACCTAAAATGAGATCAAACACTCTAAACACGGAAAGAAACTTGATTAAACGCGCAAAAAACAAGAAAAAGACCTTGGAGACCATAATTCATAAAATAACAAGTCAATCAATTAAACGAATTTTTTAATAAATTCATGACAAACTTCATAACAACCAATGATATCTCATTTACACAGGAAACATATTTACAAAAGAAAAGCACCGAGTATAAAAGTATGTGCAATTGTTAAAGAGGCCAAGCGGTGATTACAAAGAAAAGACTACGACAAAGCCCCAAAAAATTACAGTGCTTCTGGGAGTCCACTTTCACCTCCATTGGAGGCTTCTCCCACTTCGAAAACAGGGAGGACCAAGTCCCCTGGAAGCAGCCGTGTCAAGCTCTCCCTATCGACGAGTTCCTTGAACTTGTTATTCTTGGCAGTAATCAAGTCGTTGAACAAAGGTTGGATGTCGACTCCCCGAGTGAAACGTAATTGGAGAACATTTGTCGACCCAATAAATTGGGCATACAACAAACGGACCTCAAGGTTCCTGTCTAGATCATTGAACCGAACAGCAATTCGGCCAAAATGATTTAGACAGTTGTTCGCGAAGAACCTTGAAAACCTTCAAGTTCTCAACAGTTAAGGCCTGACAGAGTCCAGAATTAAAGTCCCCCCTCATGGTGTCCAACTTGACACACAACTTCAAAACCTCCTCGCCGGCTTTCTCAGCAGACTTGAAAGTGGCACCCCAATCGGAGTCGGCACATTCAAGCGACTCCAACAAAGCCTCATTGCGTACAACTAACTTGAGGATGTTCTCACGCTCAAGCTTCAACTCGTCCTTAACACGAACGAGTTCTTTCTTAGCCTCAGAGAGCTTAGACTGAAGTTCCGTCACTTTGCAATAACTTCCAGCTACTCGGGTGGACGTATTCCTCCAAGAAAGGCTTTGGATTGGCAATAGACCTCTCCCGTTCCAACATAATGATGTTCATATAAGCGATAAACTACAAAGATATTGAGAAAACAACAAGTTAGAATTCCGAAGCAAGACAATAACACAAAGCAATAATCAAAAGGCAAAATAAGCCTCTTCATACTCCTCACGATTCTTCATCTGATCTGGGGAAGGGAGACACTCCAGTGAAGTCCTAATTGGCTTATTAAGCCAGCACACTTAGATCAGAAGTCTAGAATTGGACACGGACTTGTATGGTTATGGGTAAATCGAAAGTCAAGGATACCTTAACCTCTTCCATGAGAGTTACCCGCAGAATCACTCTCACTACCTAATCTCAGAGAACCAATCCTTTACGGCAGATACACCTTTGTCTTTTTCACAAGGTGTGAATCTCCATGACCAGACCCAGAAATGACTTCAACAATGTCCCGAGACAAAGCAACGAAGGCCTCAAAAACCCTAGAAGGTCCCATAGAAGACCAACATCTAAACCCTCAAGTGCAAAGTTAAAACCAGCTTCAACATTAGAAAGCTTAAAATCATCGAGACCTATCTTTCGAAGAAGAATGTAGAAAAGAGTAGTTAGAAAAAATTTGAAAAAAATTTGAAAACGGAAGACTCGAAAGTCGTTAAGCAAGATTGCATAGATGAAAATTGAATGGTAAAAGAAGAAGGAGCACGGTATTTATAGGGAATTACTGGAATACGAAGCAACACAAAACAGTAATTATAACTGAGCGGGGAGTAATCAAAGCGACACCACGCGGTAATAATGATGATTCATGTAAAACCAAGGTGACTGTTCGAATAGCCCACTCGTAAAGTGACACGTGGACTGAAGATTCTGGAAGATGAAAACCTCCCGACTCAGAAATTCGGCACCAGAATTTTCTGAGTCTAGGGGAGACAATTATTGGAGGTGGATCCGAGATCCTACTTTGGTCCACCGAAAACAATGGGTCGAATACAAAAGAACAACCCAGTTGCAAGCACTAAGTCTTCAACTCGGATAATATATTCAAGTCGGCAAAAGTCTAGTCTCGGAAGGTTCTACGAACATGAAGAGAAGTCAGATGACACGTCAGCAAAACAAATAAATAGAAATTTTCCTGTTTCGACATGGAAAATTTCCACAAATCTAGCTTTAATCTTAACAAATTCAATCTTATCAAAAGAATTGTAAATTTTCCTATATTTTCTACGCATGTAACTACCTCTATAAACTATAAATAGAGGCACAACCCTTTCAAAAAAGGATCCGCTTTTTGGCACACTTAAGTCTACTAAGAACACCAAGTCGGTAATCATTTCTTCTTGTTCTTAGCTAATTATCTCTTGCTCTAAATCCAATCCACAAGTGTCATTGCCCATTCTCTCCCACTCTTTTAATCAGGAACCTTCGTTTTAGTACTCTTTGTGCTAAAACCAGTTCCAACAATAAGCAAATCAACACCGCGAAATTCACAAGAAAATGGTCAGGCTGGGGCCACAAATAAATTGATCTTCGATGGTCTAAAGAAGCGACTCTCTGAAAATAGGGGAAGTTGGGCCTCCGAGTTAGAGGGTGTATTATTGTCACATCGGACCACACCTCAGTGATTGACCAAACAAACTCTATTCTCCCTTTCTCATGGAATGGAAGCAATGAGTCCAGCCGAGATAGTTGTGCCAACTTCGCACCGAGAACATCTTTCTGAGAATGAAGACGCTAACAACAGTGCTATGGAAAATAGCATTGATTACTTAGAAGAAGAACGTGATGAAGCACTTCTTCGAGTACAAAACTAACAGCAACAAGCCGCAAAGTACTATAATAAGAAAGTACGCGGACGATACTTTGCAGTCGAAGACCTTATACTTCAAAAAGTGTTCGAGAACACGGCTGAACTCAATGTCAGGAAAATCATCGCAAATTGGGAAGGGCCATACATCATCTTTGAAGTCGTAAAGCCAGGAATCTACAAGATCATTAATATGGAAAGAGAACCGATTCCTCAAAGTTGGAACTCCAACAACCTAAAGCGATACTACTACTAAAGGCTCGCCAACTCGGCAAATTAGATGCATCACTTAACGCATCTCTGTCTACTTAATTAATTATGTAATGAGAACTACATCTTGTGTTGATCCCTTCAGGGTACGTAGGTAACCTTCGGGTCCAGTTAGAACTCTATAAAATTTTTATCTGCCCCAAGCCTGCATCTAAAAAAAAGGTTACACACTATATCCACCAAAGTCGCAAGTTGAGATAAATTGTCGCAAAACAAAGACAATTCATCTTTAAGCTGAGTCTTAAAAACTCGCCAAGCCCACGTCAAAAAACTTGTCCAAATCCCAAAAACTTCATTGAGTCTAAGCTTAAGAATCTCTGACTAAGACCTAGTCCTTAACTTTAATGGCGAGTTCTAAATTCGCCAAGCTCAATCTCGAAAAACTTAACATCACCAAGTCTAATCTCAAAAATCTAAGACTAAGGCCTAGTCCTTATCTCTAAATCCAAGTTCTAAACTAACCAAACTCAACCTCGAAAAACTTATACAAGAATCTAATTTTTATACCTAATCAAAGCCCATATACAATACTTGACTATTTCGAGACTAACCTCTCATAGCATTGACAAGAATCTAATTCTCACAAAAAAATAAAGTATAGATTTGTATGGATTTCTCGAGATCCAATTCTCACAAAACGACGGAACATAGTTCCGTATAGACTTACAAGATCAATTCTCATCAAAAGACGAAGCATAGCTTTGTACAGATTTGCCAAGATTAACTTCTCATCAAATGACGAAACATAGTTCCGTACAGGCCAACAAGATCAGTTCTCGTCAAAAGATAAAGCATAGCTTTGTGCAGATTTGTCGAGATTAACTTCTCATCAAACGACGGAACATAGTTCCATACAGTCAAACAAGATCAGTTCTCGTCTAAAGATAAAGCATAGCTTTGTGCAGATTTCCCGAGATTACTTCTCATAAAATGACAAAGTATTGCTTTGTAGAGAATTACGAGATGAATAGTCTCAAACAAAGACAGAACATGACTTATGTACAGATAATTCAGAATTCCTTAGAGAAAGTTTTACGAGTTTGGTTTTCGAGTCCAAACTTCTCTAAACTCAAACGGAGTCCTAAAATCATAGCTTTAAAACCTGCATAACAAAATTTATCTTTCTAAGCTAAAACGAGATCAAACTCTCTAAATGCAGGAAGAAACTTGACTAAACGCGCAAAAACAAGAAAAGGATCTTGGGAATAAGAATTCGTAGATTAACAAGTCAATCAATTAAATGAAATTTTTATTAAATTCATAATCAAACGTCAAACCTAGTTTCATTTACAGAGGAAAAATATTTACAAAAGAAAGCACCGAGTACAAAAATATGTTCAACTTTTAAAAGAAGCCAAGCGGCGATTACTAAGAAAAGACTACGATAAAGCTCGGAGAAATTATGATGCTTCTGGGAGTACACTTTCAATAGCATTGGAGACTTCTCCCGCTTCGAAAACAGGGACGACCAAGTCCCTGGAAGTAGCAGCCTCAAGCTTTCCCTATCGACGAGTTCTTTGAACTCGTTCATCTTGGCAGTCATAATGTCGGTGACCGCAGGAGGGATGTCGACTCCCCGAGTGGAAATTAATTGGAGAACATTTGTCGACCCAATAAACTGGGCATACGGCAAATGGGCCTCAAGGTTCCTGTCTAAGTCACCAAATCGAGCAGCAATTCGGCCAAAAAGGTTAGACACTTGTTCACGAAGAACATTGGAAACCCTCAAATTCTTAGCAGTCAAAGCCTGATGGAATCGAGAATCAAATTCCCCCCTTATGGTGTCCAACTTGGCATGTAGCTTCTATCTTTCTCAGCAGACTTGAAAGTGGCACCCCGATCAGAGTCGGCACATTCAAGTGACTCCGAAAAAGTCTCATTGTGTACAACCAACTTGAGGACGTTCTCACGCTCAAGCTTCAACTTGTCCTTAACACGAACGAGTTCTTTCTCAGCCTTAGAGAGCTTAGACCAAAGTTTGGCTACTTCAAGATAACTTCCAGCAACTCAGGTGGATGTATTCCTCTGAGAAGCACTTTCCGGGTTGGTAACAGACCTCTCCCGTTCCAACATAATGCTGTTTAGATAAGCGATAAACTGTAAGTTAGGAGTCGGAAGCAAGACAATAACACGAAGTAACAATCAGAAGTCAAAACAAACCCGGAACAGCAAGTAAGAAGTCTTTTCATACTCCTCACGATTCTTCATCTGATCTGGGGAGGGGAGACGCTCCAACAAAGTCCTAGTTTGGCTCATTAAGTCAGCATACTTAGACCGGAAGTCCAGAATTGGATGCGGACTAGTATGGTTATGGGTAAATCAAAAGTCGGAGATACCTCTACCTCTTCCACAAGAGTTACCCGCAAAACCACTCCTACTACCTCCTCTCGGAGAACCAGTCCTTAATGGCGGATCAGCCTTCACCTTTTTCGCAGGCCTTGAATCTCCACGACCAGACCCAAAAGGGACTTCAACAATGTCCCGAGATGAAGCAACTAATGGCTCAAAAACGCTAGAAGGTCCTCTAGAAGATCGAACGTTTAAACCCTCAACTGCATATTTAACACCAGCTTCAACATTAGGAAGTTTAAATTGATTGAGACCCATCGTTTGAAGAAGAATGAAGAAAAAAGAAGTTTAGAAAAAAATTGAAAAAAGTTTGAAACTGGAAGACATGGAAGTCGTTAAGCAAGATTCCGCTAATGAAAAGTAAATGGTAAAAGAAGAAGGAGCACGGTATTTATAGGGAATTACTGGATCCGAAGCAACGCAAAACAGTAATTATAACTGAGCGGGAAGTAATCGAAATGACGCCACACTGTAATAATGATGATTTGCGTAAAACTAAGGCGACTGTTCGACTAGCCCACTCGCAAACTGACACGTGGACTGAAGATTCTGGAAGATGAAAACCTCTCAACTCGGAAATTCAGCACGAGAATTTTCTGAGTCTGGGGGCACAATTGTTGGAGGTGGATCCGAGATCCTACTTCGGTCCACCGAAAAGAACGGTCGAATACAAAAGAACAACCCAGTCGCAAGAACTAAGTCTTCAACTCGGATAATATATTCGACTCGGCAAAAGTCTCGTCTCGGAAGGTTCTACGAACCTAAAAAGAAGTCGGATGACACGTCAACAAAACAAATTAATGGTACAAATCTTTGAGAAAAGAATTGTAAAGATGACACAAATCTAGCACGAATCTTAACATATTCAATCTTTTCAAAAGAATTGTAAAGAATCTTTCTTTATTTTCTACACATGTAACCACCTCTATAGAACATAAATAGAGGTACAATTCTTTGAGAAAAGGATCTGCTTTTTGGTACACTTAAGTCTAATTCTCTCTCACTCTTTTAATCAGGAACCTTTGTTTTAATACTTTTTGTGTTAAGATCGGTTCCAAGAGCTATTACAAGAAATCAAGCTAATTAATTCAAAAGAAAATCGTTTTGATTAAAGTATCTCAACATGATCTTGATGGTTTTCTTCTTTCTAAAACAAATCATCACGATAGAATTCCATTAAAAGTCCGTATGAAATTCTCTATTGTTTCCGAGAACACATTTCCTCAAAAAAAAACAATATTCTCGACTAAATCTCGATAAAAATGCTTTATAAAACTTAAAATTCAGGAAACAGTTACTAAAATATTACTAAAATATATAGTAAAGTAACTTTAAAATATATTTTACTAAAGTTACACATTTAAAATATTCTCGACTAAGATTACACATTTTTTAGGAAAACTCAAAATTTCATTACTTTGTAAAATTATATAAAAATATTACTAAATATACAGTAAAAATTCATAAAATTGCATAAAATTTTAAAATGGATAATTATATTATTTATAATTTATTACAAACACGTACATATATATATATATATATAACTAACAATTAAAATATTTATAACGCTAATAACAAGTTAATATATACACAACAAAAACAATTAAAATCCTACCATTTAGAACCAACCTTTCACCACTATTTTAAGAATAGTATATCAAACTCCACATTGAGAGAGTTTGATCGGAGAGAGTTTTTTTTGTCCATTTTTTTTCTTCTCCAGCGAGGTTACTAGTTTTTCTTACTAGTTTTAGACACCAATTCTTCAGAGAGAGCATGAGGAGTTTTTTATCGTGAAAAATAACCGATCCGAGTAAGCCGGTAAAGCTCCAAAATTTACTCCGCCCAACTGTCCGGTGGTTTGGTGGTTACTTTTTCTTTTTTTCTTTTTGTTTTTATAAGATGTTTGATTGGGATATGGTGCTTTAAAATTAAAAAAAACTGCATGAACTTTTTAATTTTGGCTAATTTCTACATTGACCATTAATACTATCAATCAACGTTTAAGTCGACACATGTACGGCCGATTTAAGCGACACGTGTATGGCCAGATTTTTTTTAAAAAAAATAAAAAAAATTAAAAAAATTCAAAACAAATCGAAAAAATAAAAAAAAAATTCAAAAAAAATTCAAAAAAAATCGGAAAAATACAAAAAAAAATCAAAGAAATTTTTTAAATTTTTTAATAAATATATATATATATATATATATATTTATATAATAAAATAAAAAATAAA